>JAVYIG010005382.1:0-137994 GCA_035222895.1 Strongylocentrotus droebachiensis | reverse complement strand
CCAGGGTCACAGATACTCACACGTGACAGTATTTCAGACAAAAGCAATTGCGACAGTTCTATTCTCAGGAAACTGGGAGGAAGGAAGTTTGGTTTGACAGAACACCGATGTGAGGAAAAAAAGTGATTAGACTTCATGTGATTTTTGTTGTCCTTGTACAATTGACGGGGTTATCTGCATGTGACCCACTGGTTCACCTGATATTCTCTCGTATTTTGTTGTTGCATATTGTAAGTCATAACCATCAAGTATTTTCTTTATACTCTCAGTATAAATAACCACTCACAGACTCTCCTCTCTCTCCAACCATTCACCCCTTCTCACCCCAGTTTCTATTGTTCTTCCTCTTTGCTCTCCTTACCCCCCCCCCCCCCCCCCCCAAAAAAAAAAAAAAAAAAAAAAAAAAATCACTCTCTGTCTCTCTCTCTCTCTCTCCCTCTCACACTCTCTCTTTCTCAACCATTCTATCCCACCACCAATTTATTTTGTTCATCCTACTTGCTCTCTCCCTCTCTCTCTCTCTCTCTCTCTCTCTCTCTAGCTAGCTCTCTCTCCCACTATCTCTCTCTCTCATTTTGTGTTTATGTATCACTTGCTAGAAAACAGTACACCGTAAAATGAGAAGAAACTCTTTACAAAACAGCTGCGTAACAATATCATGACAATAAATCATGGCACTGTTTATTCAGATATCACATAGAATATGCATTTAGTAATAGTATTGAAGTCTGAGATAAACAAAGTACATGTACAGTTTAATACCCAGGGTAAGTACATGTACAGTTTAATACCCAGGGTGACTACACACACAGGTACACATGAATTGTAATACATCTATACATGTAAGCTAAAGGAGAGATAGAAAAGGATAAATTCTCTCCTCTAATAAACTAAGATTATGATTTGAAATCAATTGAATTAATTTACAAAGTTCTGTACGTCTGCAGCCAAGCTATGTCAATTTAATTTGTGCACAGCAAATTGAAGTAATACAGATTTAGCAAAATATTTGTTTCATTATGAAAACTGCAGCTTTTTAACTTTGTTACTTGAACCAGTAGGGTAAATAAACAACTTTAACTCTGTGTACTCAATGTATGGGATTAGTGCACAGAGCAAAAATACAAAATATCATTGAGTAAAACATTTTTGTTTCTGTCAAAATCTTGTAAAATAGTGCATACTACATGTATTTGCAGTGTCAAAAATATTTTCCTGATTGCAGGAGTTCTTTAAAATTTGGTGTTGTATACATGTACATGTTCAGTGTAAGTGCAATTTTCTCACAGTGAATTTAAGTATTTTACTGGGGTTCTTTTTAACAAGAGCTCTCCTTCAATTTACCACAGCACTTTTAGAGCTTTCGAGAGCTAAAGCAATCACCTTTTCCCATGTAATTTTTGTTTTGCTGGTTCTATATGTACATGTACATGTATGTCACACAGTGCTTATAGATTTTAAGACTACTGGCATTAAAACAACACAATCAAATTTGAAAGGGAAGCATCATTAATATAATGAAGATAAACATGAAATACACTCAAACAGCAAATGATATGGCCACTGCATTAGTAACCATACATGTAGTTCATCATATTCAATTTGATTTGGTAAAACCTGAGAAGTCAAGTTCCGTAATACAAGTTACATTTCTTTGAAACATAATAACACATTTAATTTTA
Organism: Strongylocentrotus droebachiensis; assembly: GCA_035222895.1. Lineage (NCBI taxonomy): Eukaryota > Metazoa > Echinodermata > Echinoidea > Camarodonta > Strongylocentrotidae > Strongylocentrotus > Strongylocentrotus droebachiensis. The sequence goes on along the minus strand of JAVYIG010005382.1, from coordinate 136,312 downwards.
CATATATCTCCATGTACTGGTAATTAACACAATTATCATATCTCTTTTTACACAGCTGACATGGAATAGATATTGCACAGCAGAGAAAGAGTTTTATTTCTATTAATGATCCTCGAGGTTGATTAAATTTTCACTATTAGTTAAAACACAGCTACATGTACATGTATTAAAGCCTTGATTGCAATTTGCCTTCATCCATTAGTACATCATTATAAAAAAGCAGTCTAAACATGCTACCACATTATCCATTATAACTACCGGTAAGACATTACAGAGACTGTAGATGAGAAACAGACATTTAAAAAAAAACATTAATTTTTCTCTTCAAACAGTATTACCTTTATTGTGAGATTTTTGTTTGTACTTGAACTACACTGAATATTCTTCCTTTTTTTTTCCTTCACCATAAAACAATTACTGTACTTGTTATCAAGGTTTTGTTCTCGATTATATACCAGGAAGACAAATGATAAGTACATGATATCATGTACATAAATGAACAAATTCAAGTGAGGCACTGTAATATATTTACACTGTACTTTAAATCCAATCAATCTAGTCTCAATCATCGTCATAAATTATTTATCCATTCTAAAAAGGTAAAGTTGTAAACCCTCTTTTTACCCGACATCTAAACAACATGCACAATGTATGTATTCCCCATCCACATAGTGAAAACAACCATACATTAATGACTGTCAATACCATACCTTTAATTCCCAAATGTATGCACAAAAGTATGAAGTCAACTTAATAAAATCAGACTTAAAACGGAGATACATGTACATCTCACATGACACTCATTGTAAAAAACAGCTTAGGCATATTATTTACATTTACTGTGTGCTAAATTTCTGAACAGGAAGACCTTTGTACTTACATGTTTAATGTAATGTATAAGCTCCACCCTACTCCATAGCATTCAAAAACCATGTAGTGTTAAATATCATGTTTAAATAGATGAGTCAAAAATATATCAAGTGCTGAGAATCAAGTAATGCAAAAAGGCACTGAAAAAATGAAACTGATCCTAAGGATTAGAAACCAGATAATGCTGGTGACATTTCCTGATATAAAAAAATAATAAAAATGAAGGAAAAAAGAGAGAGAAAAAAAAATCCTGATACAAATACATTGTAATGTGCATAATTTTGTGCAAGAGTATGAGAAAGAGACAAATTGTGTACTCTGTGTCTGTGCCTACTCCTATGTTGTCACTGAGTAATGGTACAGTGAACACTGATTGTGAAAATTGATATCATATATTGTCAAAGAGTAGTAAAGGTCTTAGGAAGACATATTTCAAAATGGTAAGATTTGTACATAAATTGCAACCTAAATTGAGTTTGAGTTGTCAGTAAACTCAAAATTTAGACAAAGGAAAATAACAATAGCCAAAATGTTTGCAAATAGATTGAGGAAGACAACTTGTAAAATAGTATATTGAGTTGTTTTTACACAAAGTCTAAATGAAGTGAAATAATGTTAGTGAAACTGAGAGCATTTCACAAAAAGAGGGCACAAGAGTAATAGAAGAATACATGTACCCGTACATGTAATTAGAAGTTGAAGACGTTTGTACATTGTTGCCTATATACCTGGAATTGTCAGTACCAGCAAAGTTTAAATAGAGTGCAAGCACCTGAAATATAATATACCGGGAGTGGAGATAACCTCTTGTTACATCGCATGTTATAAAACATCTTTACATTTCTTCATGTTGCTTTATATAATTCATGCCTTCGTAATATCAAGACAAACATGAAACTACATATAATATGTATATTATAGCAACCTTATCTTCAAAGCAAAAACAGTGAGGAACCTAAATAAAAGTTGATCATGAAGGAGAGGTCCAATTATATAGGGTTGGATTACCATCATTACATCTCTCCTACTTTCTTCCATATTACATGACATATTAATGTCAAAGTCTGAAAGTCACATGAACTAAAATAATTCTGGTGCATGACATTGATATTAACTTCTAATTTGAACAAAAATTTCTTTCCCATTTTAGAGTATCATTCAGATTATCCAGATATTCTACATTTAACTACTTTTAATGTAGAATTCATTGTCACTCACTCATTCTGAAATATGGTGAACATTAATTGGTTATATATTTTGAAAGTCCAAAATTTACTGGCTTGGAATAGATTAAACACACACACACTGACACATAAATATGGCACAAATATATAAGGAAATGGATTAATGTAATTGTCCTGAAGGTCACCTACTTTGTCTACCTACTCTAATGGCCAAATATAATTTGCATTCCTGACTCTTTCTAGAGGGGTCTGCAGCAGAAGTAACAAAGCTAAGCAATTTCTTGAAAACATTTGAAGATACAGAAGAAAATATCAAACATGCAAACATGATCATAAAGGCTGCGCCCCTCTGTAACAGGTTGGTCTTATCATGGGTCTAGGAACAGGAGCATGGCCATGGTCGAGAACCCTAGGAGTAAGAAGAGCACCTTGAGAAGTCTGTCCTTGCTGGAGTTCATCTCATGAGGGAGCACTTCAAAGAAGGTGATGTAAAGGAAGGTTCCCGTGGCGATGCCCTGTAGGACACCATCCATGAGGCTTTGCGTGAAGTCGGAGAAGCTCTCGATGAGGATGATTCCCAGCGTCATTCCAATGGGTGCCATCAGGGCGAAGCACAAGCAGGAGAGGACGACCGAGCACTTCGAAAGATGGCTCTGGACCAGATTCATGCCAAGACTGAAGGCCAGGATGTTCTTGTGGATGATCACGGCGGTGAATATCGCCAGGAGCTGGTTTTTATCCGTCTGCAATCCCATGGCCAAGCCCTCGAAGATGGAATGCAGGGAGAGGGCAAGGAGGAGAAGCAACGAACGAAGGATGAATGGGAATGGAGATCATGGTTATCTGATTCCTCCGCGTTTGGATCCCTGTAACTACGATTTGATAACGATCTCTGCAGGTTTGCGCGGGAATTAACACTGGAGTTGCATTCTTGTTGTAGACTACCATACTCGCCCTGGGCATTGCTCATTCCTTCGTATCGTACATCATTCTCGTCATTATCAAATAAGAGGGGTGCACTTGCCTCACAATCTCCAGCATTGCTTGCCCCAGTCACTCTAACTAGTTCCTGTGAAGAATTATCACTTTTTTCTTTGCAATCCAATGCAGTTTGCTCAACAATCAACACAATGAAAAATCCACATGCTATAACAAATTCTGCTACTGGGTATGCAGTGTAAATCTCTAATCGGTCGAGGACGGTGCTCAACTTATCTCTCACATTTGGCAAGAGGTCCAGTAGACATGTGGATAAAAAGACACCACCCCCAAAACAACTCAGGAAGCTCATCCAACGTTTCGCTCTGGTTTGGATATTTGAACTATTTGGATTGCCATTGCCAGTGACAAATTTAGCTATTCTTATAGGAATTAGTCCAAAGAAGAAACTAGTCAATGCTAGAACGAATAGCAGAGTTATCTTTAAACCTAAAATCTCCATTGTTCATTACAATGTCCACGACTATTGCAAAACTGTCATCAGATGCTCCTGAGTTAAATTTCACAGCTCACACAGTCACAACTCACAAGTCACAGCTTATCTCAGATTCAGAGTCAAAGTCATTAGTCTAACTCTAACTCAGCTCCTCAGATCAGTTACTCAATTCAATGACAGTGCAGTGGCAGCTCATTCAGAAATCACAGGTCTCCTCTTAGAAATGATCATTCACTAATAACTGATCGAGAGGGAAGTTAATAACATGTAACAAGTTACAGGTCTATTTTCGAACTTTCTATTTCTTGATCAAGCTCACACGCACGTCTGCCGGTCTAGACGCGTAGGATAGGCGGGTGGGGTAGCTCTGCAGGGACTCCCGCACAATGAATCGAGTGTCGATCAAATTACATCACCCGTGCACGGTTGATTATGTATATTATTGTCTCAGTAGTATTATGACGAAACCTTCTGAAGGACAAGTGTCTTGAGCTCATCTATGAAAATATAAAATATAAATTTAGATGATCTAACACGAGATAATATGTTATTGTTAATTGTACTGAAACTCGGCTGGGCCTGGGTAATTTCCTTATGAAATATGAGACAGGTGCACGGCTCGGTTACTGTTTGTGGACGAGTTAAAGAAGTTAGAGGGGTGACAAATAGTATTGTAATGAAGTGATATGTAAATAAATTAGCTATTTGTCATTAGAATCGAGTGAATTGACAAAAATACAGATTATATTACTACCAAATTACTGTGTTTGCATTAAAATGCCTAAAAAGCAATCTAAGTGGCTGAAAGCGTAGATCAATCATGCTTTCTTTGTACAGCCCTTTTACATTTACCTACCATAAAATGAGATTGCCCATAGAGAAGCATGTGATCCTTGGTCACCTGACATACCGGTACGATTTTTGTTTACGTAGAGGTTGGGGGTGGGGTTTCGGTTTCTTGTTATCTGCATAATCTGCAGTGTCTGTATCCAGTGGCGGATCCAGGGGGGGGGGGGGGGGGCCGAAACGGCCGCGGCCCCCCCCCCCCCCCCCCTTATTGGCGGCGCAAAAAAAAGGAACAAAAAAAAGAGGAAGAAAAGAAGAGAAAAAAAAAGAAAGGAGAAGAGGAGAAAAAAAGGAGAAGAGAAAAGAAAGGAGAAGAGAAAGGAAAAAAGAAGAGAAAACAAAAGAGAAGTGAAAAGATAAAGAAGGAGCCCCCCCCCCCCCCCTCCCACTTCGGGGTCGGAGGGACCGAATTTGTGTTCCCAAAATTTCCGATAAAGAGTTACTTTTCACGCAACAAAGTCCGGCCCGTAATACACAAAAATCTGGCCCGTACTGACTTTACACACCGGAGATAGAGGGGTGCTTTCAAAGAGAGGGAAAATACATTTGCGTACCCTAGATAACAATGAGTGGGTGAAGGGGGGGGGGGGGGGGAGAAAAGTCGGGTGAGAAAGGGGGAAAGACAAGGAAATGGCGCTAAGTGACAGTAACGACGAATAAGGGAAAACAGTAATCGAGAGATTTGGGGTCATTCCAGAAGGCTTGGCAAACGTTATTGAATAGAGGGGGGCCGGGCCGGCCGCATAAAATCTCGAGCCGCGGGTTCAAAGTTAAACGTTTAGAACAGCCCCTGCGGTCATCACTCTTTAGTGAGAAATTTGAAAAGGGCACAATATTTTGGATGTCTTTTAAATAGAAGTTATATACTCAACAGTCAAATTTTAAATTAACAGTAAGGCCGCTTCACAACTCTTATTTTGCCCTATTTTGAATTCAGCTCGCGTGTGCTTGTATTTGAACTCATGTTAGTAGTAATCATGGACAGGGGCGGCAATCCTGGGCCCGATAGGGGGACACGTCCCCCACGAAATTTAGAAATATAGCTAGAAAGAAATATAGCGGAAAGAACGTTTTTATTGGGCTTAGGGATTTTCTAGAATGCATAATTTCAGCATTCAACTGAACAATGCAAAATATCGCTTGGTCGCTACGCCCCGGCCCTCACCCGATAACACAATACTATGACGCTCCCGGTCGTGTTTTATCCATGGTTGGTGTAATTGATATTTTTTCCCTTTCATTTCTACTAACCTAATTGTTTGCTATCACAATCATGATTGTTTCATTTTCCCTTTAAAGCAGGCGCGTAGCCAGGGGCGGTAGGGGCAGTAAGAGGACAAAGGACGAAAAAGGAGCAGACAAAGAAACATTTTTGAAAATGCTGACAAGTCGAGAACGGTACAACGAATCGTCTTCTTTCTCTAATAATTTAATGAAATGTCATAGCTTCCGCGCATCGCTCGGGAGGGGGGGCAACTGATTCAGACAAGGATTGAGGGTCGAGAATGGTAAAACGAATCATCTTCTTTCTCTAATAATTTAATGAAACGTCAAAGCTTTCGCGCTTCGCACGGGAGGGGGGAACTCAATTCAGACAAGTATTTTCAGTCGAGAACGGTACAGCAAATCGTCTTCTTTTTATAATAATGTAGTGAAACGTCAAAGCTTTCGCGCTTCGCGCGGGAGGGGGGAAACTTCATTCAGGCAAGTACACCGAATCATCTGCTTAATGAAGCGTCAAAGCTTCCGCGCTTTGCGCGGGAGGAGGAAAACTGAATTCAGACAAGGATTTACAGTCGAGAACGGTACATCAAATCGTCTTCTTCTTATAATAATGTAATGAAACGCCATAAATTCCGTGCTTTGCGCGGGAGGGGGAGAACTGAATTCAGATAAGGGTTAAGAGTCGAGAGCAGTACAACGAATCGTCTTCTTTCTATAATAACTTAATGAAACGCCAAAACTTCCGCGCTTCGCGCGGGGGGGGGGGGAGAACTGAATTCAGATAAGGATTAAGAATCGAGAACAGTACACCGAATCGTCTGCTTAATGAAGCGTCAAAGCTTCCGCGCTTTGCGCGGGAGGAGGAAAACTGAATTCAGACAAGGATTTACAGTCGAGAACGGTACAATAAATCGTCTTCCTTTCCTAATAATTTAAGGAAACGTCTAAGCTTCGCACGGGAGGCATATCACCACCCCCCCCCCCCCTAATGAGCGCGCTTCGCGCGCCCTTAAAGTTATTCGCTTGCTCACTATACCGCTCCTCCATAAAATAAGATCTTAGCTCCGCGCCTGCATTAAAATATATAGCTATGATGCTGACTAAGTTGACGAAATAATTCATATATTTATGTCATCGAGGAAAATGACCATTTGCGCATACGCAAGTACTATAGATAGTCCATAGGAAAAACAATTTAGCCTTCGGCCCCGGGTTTATAGGCTTAAATTTATAGATATTGGGTCATTTAATTTTGTCGGTAATTGGTGGCTAGGTTTGTCGGTAATCGTTGGCCTCTACACCCCCCCCCCCCCCCCAACCACTGAAAAAGGTCTAGCGACGCCCCTGTCTGTATGCATGCAAGCATTAGTGCGACGTAGTGACAAGTTACAATGGGTCCCAGAGGCACATCCCCACCCCCGCCCCCTAATTGAATGACAAAGAAAAAAAAGGAGAAAAAAAAGTGAAACGATAAAAGAGAGGAAAGGACAGGGAGAAATAGGGTCAAAAAGAAGCTAGGACGTACCTTCTCTAGATCTAGGCCAAGTGAGACTAACCCCTGCCCCCCCCCCCCCCCCCCCCCATGATGTCAAGGTCCCTTCAACAGCTTTACCCACGTTATGCCACTAGCTGAGCCGTCGACACGCCTCCACTTAATTTATAAAATGTTCATCGGGGCTGCAGCGCTCAAAAGAAAGAAGGAGAAATAAACAATTTATTGAATGAATAAATTAAGAAAGTACCAAAGAAAGAAAGAAAGAGAGAAACCTTTCAATAAAGGGGAAAAAAGAGAAGATAAGACAAAAAGAAAGAAAGAAAGAAAGATCATCCTATTTTAATTGTAGTGAGGCGTTTTAAACCTTTTTCGTTGGGGAGCAGCTTTCTTTTTGTGGGGAGGGAGGGGCACCATTGGGAGATATATTCTCATTCTAATATTGTATCCACAATATTTGAGGCCTATCTAAGAAAAGAAATATCAGACTTTTTTTTTTCTCGGGGAACATGCCCCTCAGTTTCGCCCTTGTACCCAACGTGAGCATCCCAAGCAACTGAACGAGACACTTTACTTATTCAATTAAGGACATGTGGTTTCGAAACCGACCTCTACCTGACTACCTCATAATCTAAGCCATCGGGGATGTGACTTGTGGGTGACCATTGGCATTGCGCCACAATTATGGAATATAAAACTTAAACCAAAATCGGTGTTGCAAAGCGATAATTTCCCTATATGGTAAATGAAAGGCAGATGGCGGTATTCACTTTTGTCAGAGAGTCACTCTGGTCGTGTCAAGGATTTCGTTTGGAAAAGAAAGAGTGTGTATGGGACGAAGTTATCCCTAAAAGACTAGAAAGCATCCCCCCCTTTTTTTTTTAAAGAAAAGCAAAGCATCCACAACCAGGTGGAAAATAGTGAACTTGGAAGAAGAATTGGGGAAAACAGACGCTACAATTAGGAAAATAAATTATGAGTTTGGGGATTTTCATGTTAGTATTGATTTTTTTAAATTTACATTGTATGACTGTGCGATGAAATGAATCTATCAACTTGCCTTTTGTTTAAAGACCAAAGGTTTCTCAAAGTCGAATTCGATTTTTTTTTTTCTAAAGTAAAAAAAAAAAGGGGGAACATTTATTAAAGGTACTATGTCCCATTTGCAGGCCAAAAAAATGAAAAGGTTAAATTCCAATGGCATTTGAAAGATAATACTAATTTAGAACTTCCCTAAAAAAGGTGGGGCTTGAAAATGTCTTCAAGTGGGAAAATAACGACTATTAGTGGTCGAATTGACTTAGGAGCTATAGATTTAATCAGTTTAATTTTGGCCATCACAAGAAGTTGGTTATTGTTGTAGACAAAATGCTCATGTACCCTTTACAGCTCATTTTATGTATGTTATTACCAAAGAAGAAAAAAAGCCAGTCAGACACTCAATAGTGTCTGACAGTGAAGTCTGGCAAGCAAACGGGTTTCCTTGCATACTTTTAATATTAGGACACTGCTAACGTTTAAATTTCACAGATAGGACATATATGACATATCTATAGTTCCTGCAAAGTTCTACAGAATTTGAGGTTGGCTGCAAAAGGGACATAGTACCTTTAAAGCATCACAATATTTAAGTTTGCCTATAGTATAAGGCCTTAAAACAAAGATGTTGTATTGCTTTTCAGGTGCCAACGCCTGGGTCGGTCTGTCAATTTTCTTTTTCTTTGTTTTTTCCTTTTTTCCCTCTTTGGGCTGATATTTTTCAGTTTTGAATGCTTAAATACATACGGTAAAACAAAAACTTTAATAAAAAGCCAACCGTCAATTTTTAAAATGTTGGGGTCGGTCGCCAAGGGCAATACAACAACTTTTTTTGTAAAGCCTTAGCGCAAGTTATATCTTATTTCTTATGTATGTAACATAATTCATAATGTCTTCAAGTGGGAAAATAACGACTATTAGTGGTCGAATTGACTTAGGAGCTATAGATTTAATCAGTTTAATTTTGGCCATCACAAGAAGTTGGTTATTGTTGTAGACAAAATGCTCATGTACCCTTTACAGCTCATTTTATGTATGTTATTACCAAAGAAGAAAAAAAGCCAGTCAGACACTCAATAGTGTCTGACAGTGAAGTCTGGCAAGCAAACGGGTTTCCTTGCATACTTTTAATATTAGGACACTGCTAACGTTTAAATTTCACAGATAGGACATATATGACATATCTATAGTTCCTGCAAAGTTCTACAGAATTTGAGGTTGGCTGCAAAAGGGACATAGTACCTTTAAAGCATCACAATATTTAAGTTTGCCTATAGTATAAGGCCTTAAAACAAAGATGTTGTATTGCTTTTCAGGTGCCAACGCCTGGGTCGGTCTGTCAATTTTCTTTTTCTTTCTTTTTTCCTTTTTTCCCTCTTTGGGCTGATATTTTTCAGTTTTGAATGCTTAAATACATACGGTAAAACAAAAACTTTAATAAAAAGCCAACCGTCAATTTTTAAAATGTTGGGGTCGGTCGCCAAGGGCAATACAACAACTTTTTTTGTAAAGCCTTAGCGCAAGTTATATCTTATTTCTTATGTATGTAACATAATTCATTATTAGTACATGTGACCCCTCCCCCCCCCCCCCCCCCCCCCCCCCCCCCCCCCCCCCCCCCCCCCCCTCTGCCGCCGCCGCCGCCTTCTTCCCCTCAATTCAGTAACGCAACTTATTACTGTAACTGCATGCAGCGCGCACAGGCGTTGACGTCATAATTCAACTAGCGCACATCCAAACTCATGCTGGAGCGGTTTGAAAGCGTGCGTTTGATTGGCCAATAATGTGTGAACTGAGCACTGGAGAAAGGATAGAGATAAAACGTTGCTCATCATTGGACAATACGTCGCTATGTGACGTAATTTCACAGGTATTTACGGATTCCCCCTAGTGTTTTGTAAATGCCCGCGAGAGATGGAGAACGAATCCCAGTATTGTATTAAACCAAGGCACGGGAGAATAGTGCACCAAGGGAGATGCCCGTGGAATATTAATTAAACGTTTTTAAGAACATCATCAAACCCGGGCCCCATCATGAAGGAATAACAAGGCCTTCGAAAAGTATGGAAAACTGGTCGGCAGGACGTCAGCAATATTAATTCTAGGAAACTCATTATGGATAACAAGGAAACCAACGGAGAGCTAGAGCAGACTGATGAGGCCGATCCGTCCGGTCAAAACCTTGATGATGGGGAAACCGATAGCAAAGAAGAAGAGAATCTCATCAGCGTTATCCCGCCAAAAACACCGCCAGGTCCTCCTCCTCCTCCTCCTCTAAAGAATGGAGGAAGGGGTCAGAAACCGCCCAAAATCCCAATATGTCATCAAAATGGAAAGCTCCCCAAGGAAGTTGAATGGACAGAAGATAGAGGCGAAGACAGAAATGATAGTCCCACTCTTCAATCAAAGCTAGAGCACGCATACACGGATGAGAAACAGGATCTTCTAACATATCTTGACCGTCACGGCATCAACAGTCCAGTCAAGCTAACACCAGATGAAACTGGTGGGACCAGTGCCCTGGATATTCTTGGGATTATTGAAGAAAGGGACACTGGTGCACTAGGCTCTGATCCTTCATCCACTATGCAGGCCATGGCCAAACCCGTCGGCTTTCTGCAGAGGCAGCTGTGGACTGTCCTCCAACCTTCAGACAATAGACTCTCCATGAAACTTTTCGGAAGCAAGAAAGGGTTACAAAAGGAAAAATATCGGCTGAGGAAGGCGGGGGTTCTTATCATTCACCCATGTAGTCATTTCAGGTAAGTTCGATTTTGTTCCGTCTCCGTTATTATAGCAATATATATATTTCAAATTTATTATAGATCTAGTTTCTTGAATAGTAAGTTAAATAATATAGTAGGCCTAATTAGAAATTCCAAAAGGAGTTTCATCATCAGGCGCGATTTGAATACAAATTAAAATCTGAGAAACGTGAATATATTATATGAACATTGCATGTTGTAAATTACGATGCAAGGAGGGGGCAACATATTATGTCAATATTACAGAAAATAGGAGGTAGACTTAAGTTGATGTACTGTTTGTGATCTTTCCATGCAAGTTTCTATTATAACGCGTTGATTTTCGCGTTACTGTTACTGTTAGATCTACTTTAAGTTTATACTGAAGATATTATAATACTTCCTTTAAAAAGTCTAATCAGATCTATTTACTGCAACTTCCGCCAGATCTATATAAAGATAAAGGCCTACTTTATACGATCTACAAAACTGCACGTCGGAAAATACCAAATATAATTTTATAATGAAATAAATTCATAATATATTTCATTATATAATATTGAGCATGACTGTGTAAAATGTATATCTAAGTAAGATGTTTGTTAAAATGTGATTTTCATAATAAGCAGTATAGGTTTGGTATAAAAATGTATACAGTCATGAATACATTATATCCATCTCCATTTCCAAATAAGTAAGTCTTTCTTGGTTAAGAAGACAGATCATTTTCTCTATTCATTTTGTGCGTGGGGATGGGTGCACTTTACAGTCGGTCGCACCTCTGGAGAAGCCTTTAAATTATTTTGTGAGAAAGAAATTACTTGAAAACTCCTTCGTCCTTCAAGAACAACTCTCCGGATTACGCACTGTGATGGCAATGGAGATTTATTCATGGACCCTTCAAAATGCATGAGAAAACAAATCCACTGAAATATAAGCGTGCGGGTCGGTAAGCAAACCGGCATCTACGATCTACGGTAGATTGTGAAGTGCTGGAGATAGTTTATATAGCGGGGATTAAAGTTAGGCTATCTAAGATCCAGGGTTTATAACTCGCAGCAGTGTGATTTGATGCTATGTACAGGTCATGGAACTTTGCACACAAGGACAATAATGATAGTGTATACATACAGTATACTATACAATCATGTAGCTATAGTTTGATACATGCGTCCGAGATTCGGGGGTGGGTGCGAGTGTTTCTAAACTAGAAGGGCGTATACTCAATGAATAAAACTGCCCTTCTCTTTCACAGCAGACAGATGACTTTAAACAGGTGTTAAGTTTTAGAGTTTTCTTTGATCGAAACCATACCTTTAAAGCCCCTCTAAAGTGTTGGAAGCCTCAGATTCTCAAAAATTTGATGGAAAAATTTCACTTAAATTGTATCATAATGTGAAAGGATTTAAAGAAACATTTCTGCAAAGATTCCCCCACCCCCCCAAAAAAAAAAAATGTATCTGAAGACAAATATTGATTAATAAATACATAATTTTGGTTTACTGTTGTACGCAGAAAACCTAAATTCTTTCATCAATATTCGACTTCAAACACATTTGTTTTGAAAATCCTTGCAGAAATTTGTCTCAAATGGCATCCTCTTTGACATTAATGATGCAATTTAAGTGAAATTTTGCCATCAAATTTGTTGGGCTCCCAACACTTTAGAGGGGCTTTAAGGTCAGAAAGTCTGGGCGATTTAGCTGCCAAAGTATCGTTGTTATCACATTTATTTTATGATAATCCCCATGATTACGTTTAGGCAATGCCGTTATTGAAATAATCGCATTACGTCATTACATTTCACTCAATATATTTTCACCAACCTGCCTGCGCAAAACAAACGTGATCAAAGCGTCACCATAACACGTGAAATGTAAAGGATATACACAATCGCTCTGTCCTTTCGTTTCCCTCTTTCATAATGCTAGTAATATTTTCGTGATTTCGTTGTCATATTACTTTCATTTCAGCTTCGGAATAGTAGCATACTGTAATGCACGCTCAGAACAAACTGTGCAGCAGCGGATTGAGCCTATAAGTATTGCGACTATACGTGTACTATTAAAATTGAGCCTCCATTATAACGTACTGAATTATTAATAGAGGCCATTAATGTGTACAGAACTAAACGACTGATTTGAACTGAGGTTTAAACAAAAATACATAGTTGGGTTTATGTGACAGGTGCATAGCTTTAAATAGAGCGATAAAAGAATTATGCATGCATGTGCAGGCGTCATTTTATAGGGGAATATTGGCATGCAAGCGACCTCGCTCACTCGCTCTTCATGGGTGCTAGGGCGCGTTCATGCTTCACTTTTTCTGGCCAGAATCAGGCATCTGTTACGCGTTTAGTTTAAAACACGGTTGCGTCTTAGCTGACTTTTGTAGAATCACCGAAAAACGGCGATCACGATCGCCGATCGTAAACTCACAAAAAGATGCGTTTACAATTTGTGAACGCGTTTAAATGGGGTCAACGCACTGACCTCTAGTGGGTCTACGTAGCATGCACAGTGAAGGTTTGCGAATCCAGCTGGAAGACCAATTAAGGCCACACAAGGAGAATTGCCTGGATGAGCCAGAGAAGTAAGCATGAAAAGTACACCGTGGAACTGCGATCACGATGAGCGTTTACGATGAGCGTTTCAGATCGCTCATTCTACCTTCAAAATCAAGCATGAACGCGCCCCTAGACAGTCAACGTGCAATCACCGGCGGACAAATTTGTGGAACTCCTCGACACTTTCCAGTTCTTATTTGTTTAGTTCTCAATTCATTGCCGCCGGAATTCGGCCGGAGGAATGGATGCCTGCGTACGTGGCAAATTTCTCTGAATGAAAGTTCAGAACACCTGAGAATCACCGCGATGCATGCCCTCAGTCCCACCCGTAATGAAGATGGTGGATGTGAAAGAAAGACGAGAGCAAAGTGGTTAGTGGGAGGGAAGTAGACATAGGGATTGAGAGAGTGCATTGAGCAGACAAAGACTATAGGAAAGATAAATAGTCGATAAGAGAAGGGGTTCGTGAGGTCAATATCTTCGAACCAATAAAGTTAAAGTGGTAGGAGTGAAAGTAGGTCATGATCATCTTTGACGCGACAAAAAGGGTTAATTTGTTGAGCATGTCAAAATAGAAAATTTGTCCAGGAAATCTATTACATTCTTACTCGGTAACATTGCCTCCAATTCTGCAACAAAATCCTGGATTTAACTCATGCTGCAATCATAATTATAAACCTTTAGGTCAGTCAGGAACCTCATGACTTTTACAAGAAGATTGCCTGTCTGACTATCAAGATATTTATGATTGAAAATCAAAATTCATTTCTTCTTTTTTTAACGGTTTTTATACACTACAGTCTATTGGGGAAATGAGTATTTTAGGAAGTTTTTTAGGGCTTCAATTTTATACCATCATCACAGACACTGATAACACGTAGGGCCATACATCCCAGATTTAATTAATTGTTAAACGATGCCTTAAAGCCATAGGTCTCGAAAGTCCCTGACAATTTAAAAAATATGTCTCCAATCTTGACAGAGGGCACATAATATTTTTGTTCTGGGGGACATTTTGTATCAGTTTTCATGATGTAGACAGATTTTGGCCAGGGGACCGTGCCCAACCCCTTAATCTGCCACCTAGGAGGAAACTTTTCAAAGAACAGCCTTTTAAAAATACAGGAAATGCTAACATGATGAAGGGGAAATGGAATTGACTGTACCCAATGGACATACAGAGCTAACTAAATAAACTTAAATAGATCATTGTATCTGCAATATTCTTGTTGAAAATATATAGAGGTGTGACTATGAGTACAATTATGAGCAAATAGCCTATAAAATCCTGAAAACTCAGAGCGATGAACTTTTGACTTTCTATAATTTCCATTTTGTTCACCATTCAAATGGAAACAATACTTTCAGTATACAATCCGAATGCAAGTTCTGTATAAATCATTCGTTGACAGATGTAATGTGGATTACATGTTTTCATACTTATCAACACGTGATAATGTTTAGCAGGGAATGTCGCAATGAGAAATGCAGTCATTTTATCCGATGTTAATTTCATTGTAATTGAGTTTCACATACGCTTTTGATATCGATGCCATGGTAAATGATTTACATTTCAGATTATGCACATACACGTCATAAGAATTCAAAGACACTGCTTAACTATACATGTTGGTTAATTAATCCAAAACGTTTTGGAAAGAAATTCGTTAGACGACCACGAGAAAGAATTCCTTTTGAATATCATTACTGCTTTAGTTATGACATTATTTTGTACATTTTAAAAGAGCAGCAATTCTGAGGGTTTGGAATATATTGTGGGGTTTCTTTTCTTCAAACTATCAGCTCCACTTACCTAGCCATACACTTCATCATTGACTTGAGGTAAAAATTAAACTAATTATTGATTCTATAAAAGAATATCATTTGGTTTGAGCCTATTAATATTTTGTTTTAAAACAAAAATTAAAGTAAGATAAAAGGCTCAAAATATCACTGTGAATATTGTAATTTAAGACAATTTGAAGAGATTTTCATTACTATTTATAAAGTCTTGCTCTAAATACCTTTTGAAATGATTCCAAAAAATTCTCTAGTAAAAGCTAGATTGGGAATCAATATGCAAGAATAGATTAATGCTACATCATACCTTTGACCTTTCTGCTATATCGAAAGGAGTCATCAGTAAAGCTCGAACTTTAGCAAAAAGGCAAGCACCTTTGATAAAATCCAGACACTATAATTATAATTGATCATTCCCTATGTTTCATGATGGACTGAGGTGAAATGCTGTGATTTCCATTATACGCTGTATCATTATTGAATAATGAAGGAGAAATAGGCATTTCTGGTGCAATCTACGAATCAAATTAATTTAATTACCCCGCCATGGGTAATTTGAGCTGCCAGAGATATACAAGCGTACAAGCGATATCTCTGCTTCGACACGAATTTTCTTGCAGTGCAGACAAAAGACAGAAAAAACAGGTGCATTTTTGATAATCATATCCAACTCCCGCCAATTTAAACAAGACAAAATGTAGGTTGACAGGTTAAATGTATGATGTTACTTCTGCGTGCAATTGATCTCAGTTGATCTTAGACAAAGCAAAGTTATAGAATATTTTATGAAGTCTTGATGATGTTGACAAAATACCGATACGTATTGTATTTACATTACATTAAAGAAAGTGTAAATTCTGTATGCAAGGAATAGGCCTACACAAAACATTTAGGCATAGCATCATTTTTTTGGGGGGGGGGCGGGAGGTATATCCCCTCCCCCGCCGGTTTAACCACTGATACAACATCACCTTGATTTTGTAAAATTGTAATGATACGGTGTTGTAACCTTTGTTATCATACTCAAGTATTCATAAAGAATATACGTTTATCTGGCTATTGAAAGAGAAAAAAACACTATGATAACCAAGAGAATGTGTATATCCATAATTGAACTTTCTATCACATTGGCGAAGGACAAAGTTAATATGCTAGTCACGTATTAATCATTATCCTTTGATCAATATTGGATGATGTCCCCCCCCCCCCCCCCCCCGCCTTTCCATTATTTTATGCTGTATGTAAGTTTTTGCCTGTGCACCACAATTAAGAATGGGGTACGAGGGTTGTTTTTTTACTCGAAATCGAGAAGCCTTTTAAAAGTGAGGATGGGCGTCTCTATATAAAAACAGACTTGAAACGAGAAGTTTTGCCAAGTTGATCCCCTGGTCTTAATCACCGTGTCTTGATGAATCGGTGATGAATGAAGAAACGCTGATTTACAGTCAGATTCCCTCACTTTCCTCCCTGCACACGCGTGCCCGTTTACATTCGATGAGAAGGAAAATAAGCAGTGCACGAAATTGAACTTCCACTGATGCGCGCCCAAGTACATAAAGGGTGGAGGATAGAGAGGACGTATACAGGGGGTGCTGGACAAGGTATTATGTGACTATCACAGGGGCGGATTCAGGGGGCACGAGGGGCGCGTCGCCCTTTAGATTCCTATATTGAATCATCTTATGTACACACAAGTTTGCCCCCTAATTGTTTTCTTTTAATTTTCTGGACGACAAAGGGCACTTGAATATTACAGGTGACAAACCTTTACCTCTCTTTTTTTCTTAATTATTTCTTTGTTGCTTGTCTGAGATTTCTTTCATAGAAACTATGATAAACTCTTCTCTTTGTTTGCTTTTCAGATACTTTTTAAATTGTGCCCCATGCATTCCTCTTTACAGAATCTACCCCAAATTTTGCCCCATAATTGCGTTCTGTTACAGGCTAGACCACAAAGGGCATGCACTTAGAAGAAAAGGTGATAAACCTTTTGTGTACAATTTCTTCTTATTACCCTTTATCCTTGTTTGAATTTTGTTTCAAATAGTATAGTAGACCTTAGAATTGGGATAAACTTTCTCTTTCTTATCCGTTGGAGATAGATTTTTCGGAACCCCCTCCCCAACCCAAATCCTGGCTGCGCCCCTGTCTATAATACCCTTAATCGTTTCCACCTTGTTTCATCGAGTCAAGGACTGTGGATGTACCATATCCTCCTGCTCATGCATGGAGGCAAATAATTAGTCTAAAAGTGGAAGGATAGAGGACGGGTGACCATAAAGGCTACGTGCATGCTCTCAGAAGATTAGAGAGAGAGATACTCTTTACTATCGACCAAGGGTGGAGCCATCATTTTGTTTTTAAAAAAAGGGGGGACACAATATTCCTTTAAAAAATTGTTGAAAAGCAAACGTTAATTTATCAATGAATGAATAGATGAATGAATAGATAAATAAAGAAACAAATAAATGATGATAATGAAAATAATAAAAGTAATAATGATAATAATATTCATAATAATAATTAAAACATGATAATCATCATCATCATCATTAATAAATGAATATAAATAAATGAATATAAATAAATGAATAAATAAATAAACGCCACAAGCGTCTGCTTTTAGAGAAGTTGCCACCTCTAATTATTTTGTCTGTATATCATATTCGAATATGCTAAAAATAAATAAATAAATAAATAAATAAGAACTTAAACAAAACAAAAAAGAGGGAACCAAAGGAGAAATTTTCAGCACTGTAAAAAAGGGGTATTTTAATGGACTTTTGTAGTAAAGGTATGTTAGTTTCAATTCTCAAGGGGTGTGGACCGTTTCCATCCCCAACACTCCTACTAAATCCGCCAGTACAATCAACCTTCTTCGTTTTTGCTTGGTAGCGTATCTACTATGCCTTCAAGGACTGTGAGGAGAAACGAACATTATCACGAGTGTAGCACTAGTTTCTTATTTGTCATTTTAGTGCCAATACAAAAAGATAGCTATATGGGGTACAATATAGTCTGAAGATGTTCGTTGATGTTTTGAGTTTACATGGTTTAGAATTGTTTTTAAACCTACAAGCCTCATTATTTTGTTGGTAATTCCTTACTTATAAATCATTGTCTAGGAAGATATCCTAGCTATCTAATGAACCTATGGTATACCTTCACTGAGTGATAAAAGGCTGCATAGTTCTGACAAAAATACACACTATCATAATGGTATGGTGCATATACAAACACTAATACAAATACACGTCTCCTTATAGGCAAACCTATAGACTGTTTCTCTTCATCCAGGAGTATAAGTGAGTCCCCGGTATAACGTTATGTTTGTTGTGTTGGGCTGGCATGGGCGCGCCCGTACGAGGCAACTTCTGGAGTGCTTTCTGTGGAGTGGAGATGGTGCACATCACACTTTGTGCAGAATAGCAAATAAAGTTTTAAGAAACGTACTGTAGGTCTTTAATGGGGCTGTGAAAAAATATTATAGTGCTCTCAACCTCTTCGCTCCAACGTCAATGCCCTCTTTCTAACTTCGAAATGATTCATTCGTTAATAATTGAACGCGCGCTCTCTCTCTCTCTCTCTCTAAGAAAACAAAAAATCACCCTCCTTTCTTCCTTAACATGATTAAGCAAGTTATTGATTTCATTTATTTCATTTCACTCGATTTCATTTTTTTAACGATCACGATGCCTATTCAACTATGAATTATTAATAGAGTAGTATAAATGATATGTGAAGCGCATAATATAATGGCAACATAATAACAGTCATATAATGCCCGATTCGTGTAACATAAATACTTTCCTCGTCATGATCTGACACAGCCTTCTAAAACATTATCCTCATAATCATTTACACGATCATCAAAAGACATCCATTTAATGATGGATGCCCTTTTAATGATCATTATCAATTTTAAGAATAACAATACGTCACGTCAACGAATTATTGTGTTATTTCTCAAGGTGCCAAAAAAGACATAACACCTTCATAATAGTATGTTTGACAGAAGAAACAATAGCATTTTAAATCGTATTATGTGCCTTTCAAATGTTTGTAGTTTGTACATGGGAATAACTCCTACTCGATTGCAAACCTACGACAATATCCATTTATACCATGTTCCTAAATCACAAATATACATGTACGTTCTACCCCGAAACAAGATAATGACCCCCCCCCCCCCCTTCAATTCTGCTATTGGCATTACACTTGGACAATGGACGAGGTATTGATTGATATTCATATGAATTTGAATTGATCTCTTTCGTCATGACACGCTTTGTAGTGTTTCTATTCATGTCTTCAAAACAGGAAATTTTTCCATCTGCTTTTTGAGGGAACACAAAATACATGATTGAACGCGCTCTCTTGTCTTCGTGTAGTAGTGAATGTAATATCACGCTTTCTCTTTTATCTCGAGAACGCGGCACACAAGTTTCGAAATAAATATGGATGTAGGTCGAAATGGGAATCCATCTTTTAGCGATTTGTGACTGATCGAAGCGGGAAATTACTAATGGATTTGTTGATGTGTTCCACAGACATGGTAAATGACTTATGTAAGATGTATACATGTATCGTTGACATGCATGTGATGCATCAACCATCTAATGAACCAATAGATTAAAATCATTTCATACTGACAAATAGCCATAATACATTCATATGAAATAATGCACAACATTCAATACACTTAAGATGGACGTCGGAATAGAAATCGTTTACGTCCAACGGATGTATAGGCATCCGTTGATTTGAACAATCAAAACAAATTCTCTTTATTTTCTTCTTAACAACAAAGTTCAGCATTAATCTTATTTTTTTAATCATTTTTTCCGCATTAGATTGCCAGTCGCTTTCATATTTGCTCATATTTTGTTTATAAAGTAAATTATTCTAAATGATGAAATTCACTTCTAAATAATATGTTTTAAAAGGTACCCTATCAACCCCTCCCCCACACAAATTGATATATTTTAAATCAGATTTTAAGGTTTCAAAATTCTATACTTTTGTTTTTGCATGGTCTCGACCCTCCCACGTATAAGAAAAGCGTTTAATTTAACACTTCATCACTCTAACGAATATCAATTCGAAATCATTCCCAAGGTATCAGGAAAGACATTAATTTATCTAATCTCTCCTTGGTATACTACACCTGGGTCGAGTGTGGCAAATGTAGATTAATGCTTTGCAAAATGACATTTATCATGGCAGGAATCGAACCCTGAACCTTGTGAACACCTCCACGGGTATTTAGACCTAGGTATAATGTAGGACAAAGGTGAGTACTTCATCGTAGACGACGAAATATTTATCCTTCAAAGTATTTCGCCTTGTTGAAGGCCTCAACGTGCAACCCAATCCATCAGGTAATATCCAACCTCAAGTTCTTGATTAGAAATTCCCCATGGTTTACCAGCCGAAAGATAGAAGTAATAAGGGAAGGAAGGCAATTTGTAAAAGACGTTTTGTGAGATACACTGTATATACGATGCTTCGTCATTATTCCGAGAAAAAATATTAATAAGAGTACCCTCTCAATGCCTCTTATTAATAAACAATATCTTGCTTCACAGAATAGCATGGTTATCTTGTTAATCAGTAACTAGCTAATACGATACCCAATTGATTTCGGAAATGATGTTTCAGCTCTCAGACTTGTCTTTCTTAAAAACTCTCGATAAGTTTTAATCAATATTACATTCTCTGCGCAAAGTTGAACCTTGTGATTTAATTAGTACCTGACACTCATATTCAATTGATTTTCAGTTTGATAATCATAATTATAGACAAGTATTTTTCCCTCATATCCCGAAACTTATTGATTTCGTGGTATAAGCAGATGTCCTTTTTATGTCGTCAATCGATCCCCCTTTGTCGGAATTATATTAACATTATGCTAAATAGCCTATTTGTCTCCCCCCCCCCCCCCCCTCCACCTTCACCCTTCCCGCATGTTAAGTCTTCTTTTTCGCCATTAGGGGAGTGTATCCAACATAAGGTGTACGCCCTTTTTGTTGTTGAATATCCCCAAAATATTATCAATAAAACTTGCACATGATCCTATGATATGCGGGAAGCTTAAAAGCCTCCTAGCCCCCTAAGAATCCGCCTTCCCTACCCCCTCCCCCTCGCTTATCAGTTTGTAGATACACTACTGTCTATAGCCCTTCATTCTGTGTTTCCATCTCCTCCTTCCAATCCTTTAATGCTCAATAGAGCGCTACGCATTCCGGTTTGACTCATAACCATCATGTTCTTTACATTGAATCCCTCATCACAACATCTGCAGGGGTGGTACAACGATATTTTTAAAGTTTGGGTGGGAGGCTCTGACAAAATTTACCGACGACTTTCTTTAACAAGAAGGCATATAAAATGCGGGTTCCCAGAAATTCCAATTTGCCATCAGGGGCATAAAAGGCCCCTAAATCTACAAAACATGGGGAATTAATATACTACATGCGTATTGGTGTCGCCCCTCATTACCCCCTATAGTGATATAGCGCTCTCCTTCTTCGTGTATGGATTTCGTTTCTCCTTTAATAGAGAAGCATTTTCCACTCCTTCCTGTATGTCTTCAAACTGGTTTACAAATCAGTCCCTCTCGTTACTGTTTATGTTAGCATTCTCTTAATTCCTAGCCGTTCTCTATCGGCTGCTGTTCCAGTTCGCCCTGATCCTCTTGCGATCCATGATGAGTATTTAGACTAGTCTGAGATGACGAAATGCTCATTTTCTCCACATCTGTACTTTGATAGGTTGCAGTGGCGTATCTACAGATGTATGGGGTGCCCCACCCCTTCATTCGAATGGAGATTAAAAAAGAGGGGAATGAAAATTGTAGAAAATATATACTTGTATATAAGATAACACGTGGAAAGAAGACGAAGCGACCCTTTCACACTTTCCCAAAACTCGACAGCTTTCTTTTTTCTTTCTCTCTTTGTCTCTGTCTGCCTCTGCCTGTCTCTGTCTGTCTGTCTGTCTGTCTCTCTCTCTCTCTCCCTCTACCCATCTCTCTCTCTCTCTCTCTCTCTCTTATCTAATCTACTTAATCATTTTGGTGCCCTTCCCCCTATGGTACCTGTGCCCCCACCCCCCCCCCCCCTCACTGGCTGGGCCAAAGCTACCCCACTGATACATTCAGTTAGGAGGGCATCGTTTACTGGCTTGAGCTGTATATTATATAGATGACAGACATCAAGCTAATTTAATTAGCAATGAAACTCGCAGAATGTAATAAACTAGTTGTTTGAATAAAGACATAAAGGAATGTTTCGATTAATGAGGTCACTTTCTTCAAAATATTTTGAATGATAATGAAAACGCGTTATCATAATTATTACGATTTGTCTAGGAATTGGAAGACAACAGCTGCATTCATCTGCATTGCTAGGACCATCCTAAAGGGGTAATCATTTCAAGGATATTGTAGGAAAAGGGGGGCGTGCACATTTCAATAATTGCACAATATTGCAGTGGCAATATTTGTTTGTTGTGTACTTAATGATTTGATTTCAATAAGGGCATAAGTCGGCCGTGCCCCTAATTTTGTTCTCATTCAAGAGGCATGCATTATAGGCAGGTTATAGGGTCATTTTAAAAGCATCAATTTTATTTCTAATTCACATTATGATTTTGGAGCAATACGTCTGCTTTTTCTAATTATATATTTCCAATTTATCCTTAACGGTGTCCGTGAGACTCTTTCTATGTTTACCCGTCAACATAGTCATTATTTCACGTGATAGATATGTTACTATTTACAGACTTCCTTTGGAGCCCAGGATAATGGATGACGGTGGTCTGTATTTTCAACGTCTGTGGATATAGTGATACAAATATCTCTTTTTTTTTCTTCTTCATCGAGCGCAGTCTGCATTGGAACGCTATAGCTTTGATCATGATGCATTGCAGTTGGTCAAATAATAGAAACGTTTTTCATTGCCCGACCTCCCATGGTTTCTTCCTATTATTCCTCTGGGGGGGGGGGGGGGGGGCATCGGAAAGAGCCCTTCTATTTGTCGCCTACTATTTAGTCCCGTTACATGTACCTCATCCTTTCTGGAACACGTTACCAAAGTACAAATGGACTAAAGGATCGCTTATTTATACAATGGCCTCGGCGATGTAAACGTTTGATGAGATTTTCCAGTTAGGATTCCAATCCCAAAGGTTTCACAATATAGCTGCTCTACTTTTCACTTTCTGGCATACCTCGGCTTCATTGCACCAATGTGTAGCGTATGAGAAGGCGTCACGAGGATTGGGGGTATACAAACTGACATTTAAACGTTTAAGATGTTTTCTTTAACGCATCCCAAATGTCACAAAGGTGGAACTATGAGAAAACGAAGATGCCGATTTAATGAAATCAAAGCTTTACGTTGTAGGAACAGCGGCGTAGCCGGAGGGGAGGGGGGGGGGGGGGTTGGGCTAGATGCCCTCGATTTTTTTTTGTGTGTGTTTTTGTTTAAGAGCTCACAAATAAGATCTTAAAAAATCATACATTACTTCATTATTGAACGACAAATCAGGAAACGCAAATGCGTTATGGGATGTTATGCGACGTCTTACTAAGAAAAGTCAGTCTAAAAATATAATATTGAATGTAAACGATGTTGAAATATCAGACTTGAAGGAGGTTGTTGAATATTTTAATATGTATTTTGTTGACTCCGTTTCTGAACTCACTAAAGGTTTTGAGCTCGAGACCGAAACTACCAAGAGATGTGAATCACTTGAAGAAAATCTAGAAAAACAAACAAACGGTGATTTACTTTACTTTTCAAATATCTCGATAGATTTCGTCATCAAACAGATAAAATCATATACTTGCAAAAAAGCAACTGGGTATGATGAACTCTCTGTTAAAATACTGAAATATATCTGTGATATTCCTCATGTAATGGAAAGTTTAGTATATATACTCAATTTGTCTTTGCATTCTTCAGTATACCCTGACGCTTGGAAGATAGCCCGAGTCCAACCAATTCCCAAAGGAGGGGATACAGCCATAATGAAAAACTCGAACCTGTGTCTATATTGCCGATTTTATCTAAAATAATTGAAAGGGCAGTTTATTTAAATATCTTTGAATATCTATCTCAGCATAATCTATTTTATAAGAACCAATTTGGATTTCGTCCTAAGCACTCATGTGAAACAGCCCTATTGTGCATGGTTAACCAGTGGTCAGACAATGTAGACAAAGGGTATTTGAATGGTGTAGCGTTTATAGATCTCCGACGTGCATTCGATACAGTCAACCACTCTCTCCTCTTAAATAGATTACATTAATATGGTTGCTCTCCGCATGTAATTAAATGGTTTGAATCATACTTGAAAAATCGCCAACAATTTGTCTCATTAGGGAAAGAAAAATCAACATTTAGAAATATAACAATGGGAGTTCCACAAGGGTCCATCCTGGCCCCGCTCCTTTTTACTCTATTTGTTAATGACCTCCCTTGCTCCATCTCAAATGGCATTGTTTATATGTATGCGGATGATACTACTATTTCTGTATGTGGAAAAACTAAGCAAGAGGTAGAACTGAAACTGACAAAAGCTCTTGGTGAACTGAATTCTTGGCTGAATAAAAATAAGTTGATTTTGAATAGTGATAAAACCAAAACGATGCTGCTAGGATCAAAGCAAAAGCTCAGATCATTAGATAACAGTATGCTGTCGATTGAATTAAATGGATGCCAATTGGAATGTGTATATACATATAAATGTTTGGGAGTTATAAATGATAACAGTCTTGACTTTAAAAAACATATCGAAAGTATTGCTTTAACTGTGAAACAGAAATTAGGAACTATTCGTCGATGTAAACATTATTTTAATAAAGCACAATTGAACAAACTGTACTGGGCTTTTGTAGTGCCCCATTTAATGTACTGTTGTACCGTTTGGTCTGGAAGATCTGAAGCAAACCATAGTAAACTGGAAAGATTACATAAGAGGGCAGCATATATGATATCTCGTCTTTCCTGGGAAACCCCATCTGAACAAGTGTTTGAAATTCTATCCTGGCCGAAAGTAGATCATCTGTTTTTAGAGCATCTTGTTGCATGATTCATAAATGCTTACATAAAGCTGCACCTGAAGTACTAGGTGATAAGTTTATTTATATTGAAGCGATATCATCTCGAACAACAAGGAGCACAAATAAGATGCTAATTAGGATGCCACATGTTCGTACGACCTTTTATCAGAAGTCATTTCTTGTCACAGGTCCATCAAACTGGAATAGATTACCCGAACGTATTCGATTTATAAAAAATATGAAACCATTTAAACAAGAATTGGCAAAATGGCAAAAGACATCCACGTTTTAATATGATTATGGTATGATATAACTCTTCTTTCTCTCCTCTTTTTATATATTTTATCATATCTTCTTCTTGTTTTCCCTTGTTGGTTTGTTATTGTGGTTTTATGTTGCTGCTGTTGTTGTTGTTGTTGTTGTTTTGTTTTGTTTTGTTTGTTTTTTTTTGTTTTTTTTAAATAACTTTTTTACTGTTTCCTTCAATAGGATATATGGCATTTACATATTTGTATCATATACATTTTACTCATTTCGTTATTCTCTATGTTCAATCCTTTTCTATAACCTGGTTTGCAATTTTTTGTTTGTTATAATCGAATTTTGCAATTTTCTATATTTATTTATATTTTTATATTTGTATCATATACATTTTACTCATTTCGTTATTCTCTATGTCCAAATCCTTATTTATAACCTGGTTTGCAATTTTTTGTTTGTTACAATCGAATTTTGTAATTTTCTATATTTATTTATATTTCTATATTTGTATCATATACATTTTACTCATTTCGTTATTCTTTATAATCAAATCCGTATTTATAACCTGGTTTGCAATTTTTTGTTTGTTAAAATCGAATTTTGTAATTTTCTATATTTATTTATATTTTGATATGTTGATGAAATGTATATACTTGTTTGTGTCATGAAGGGCCTCAACGAAAACCAGTATTTGTTTGCTGATTGGGCTACCCTTCTTTTAAAGATGTGTTATAAATAAATAAATGGTTACTAAGTACTTATTCATTATTGTTAATGCTTTAGAAAGTAAAGGTGTAATTTCAAAATACATTGTCAGAGAAAGCCTTTTATATGTTTTTAAAGAATATTTAATTTCTGAAAACCAATAGTCTGTTTCCTTTCTTTTTTTATATATTCTTTTGTTTGTTTGTTGGTGTAGTGCTTTTTTATTCTTCTCTTAGATCCGGTATTAATTTTTTTTCAATTTGCACAACACACCTCTGAGCATGTTCAATGTTCTTTGTCGCTGCCTCTAGTTCACACGCTATCGTAGGAAGCCAACAAACAGGCAGACATCTTTGAAGGTTTCCGTCCTTGTTTCTAATGACTCTATTACCTCTTCAGATCACTTGAAATCAATTAAAATTCATGAAAACCACTGTATAGTGTTAGCAATGATGGCTTATTGCGCGGGAGGTGCGATTCTGTTAGCAAGGCCATAAGGTCGGAGGAGTGTGAGGTTTATCTGTATAGTTAAGATGCAAGGTCAAACTCAGTCCTACTTATTTGTCATTAAACCTTCTACAATTTTCAGAGAAGGCTGTAAATGAGAAGAATCGAAATGATACTCTGCTGTTTTCACATGAACGTACTAACTAAATGTTCTCCCATACACATAATTAAGCCGAATTCGAACGCGACCTGCTTTTGATAGGCTATGCCTAGCTTCTGTCAAAAATTAAATATATTTTGAATATCCAATATACAAAGTTATAACGTCGCGGTGACCTGTTTTTCGACAGAAAATATTAGTTTGGTACTTAAAATGGATGAAATGGTGATCATCATGATCTAATTTTCAAAATAATACTCATTTTTATGAAAATAGTTTGAAGTATGAAGTAGGAGTCTGGGTGGGGAGGTGCAAAGGAGAGTCATTATAGGTTATCATGTTTGTTCTTTTTTCCTTCCGTATCTAGTTTCACCTCCCCCGTCTTCATCTCAACCTCATACATTATTTTCCCCTCTTATCTCATACTCACGTTTGTAAACAGTAAACAAGCTTTGGACAACATTAATTCAATAACTAAATGTCATCAACACCGAAATGGTACTCATGTTACAAAATGTAAATCTCAGAACCGCTTTACGCACTCCATGTTTATAAATTAATTATTAACTATAGCAAACAAGGTTCTGCGTCAACTCAATATTTTAAAAGTCATCAGAACTACTAATTACTGTAATCATGTAGCAATTTCGTTGCTCATTTCCTGTTATTCCATGTGAACTAATAGTTAAATAATTCATCTCCCAGACCCCTGAAATCTCTTATTTTGACGTCTGCAATAAAGTGTTTCATGTTATAATCAATGCGTCATTCTAAATGCAATCTATTATGCAGGAAAAAACCATAACCGTTTCTGGCTCACAAACGTCATTATGATCTTAATGGCTTTAAAATAGGATAACAAATCAAGCAGGTTTGATCTATTTGAGCAGTTTAAATGATGAGACGTGTATACATTAATGTCTGGAATACTTATATAGTTGTACAACAATATCACGTGCTCAATGCGTCATTTATCTGACGTAAGTCTGCGTCAGCGACTGGCACCGTCTTCGAGGCGCCATTATAAAGTGAATGCAATGCGAATGTAAAATTTGATTGGATTACTGGCGGACATAATCGTCTTCATTTGCTTTATTAGCGCAAGTAACACATTATAACGTCCCTAAGAGTTTCCAAAGATCTTGGATATTATTACCCTATAGCTAGTTCTGGCAGCCGTTATCAGCACACAGTGCATTTCAAGGATTAATCCTACCAGGTACCCATTCACCCCCACTTGGGTGAAGTGTGGCAAAAGTAGATTAACGTCTTGCCAAAGGACGTTAATATTGTGGCAAGGATTCGAACCCCGTACCTTGCATGTGGTTCACAGTCCGAAGACTTATCACTATAGACCACAACACCTCTATCATGATTATGATTGTGTCTGTCTAAAGCATGCGTCATTTCCATTTCAGTCACCAACATGTCTGATATTAATAGACATAACCGAAAGTTCATAAGAGGGCGTACCGAGTCAACATTATTACTATTTCTAGGAAGCATGGGAGGCTTTAAGACATGTGCTAAAGTGATCATCACATGACATTTTTATCCATCTGAGATGCGGAGATTTTCCTAGCTTGTCCAGGGCGCCATCATAACGCTGTGATTCTTTGTGATGCGATCTCAAAGACTTTCAAGAAATCAAATCAAGGGAAATTTCAATACACTGTTGTAAATCCCATAGAAGTAATATGTTCTGATTACGTAATAGGTCATTTTAATGTTCGCGCACTTCAAAAGGAGACGAAGAAGGATATTGAATTTGTTTTTGCGATCGTGTTTATGTTAAAAATAATACATTTGCGTTATTTTTTGGGGCGCGAAAAGGGGAAGGTCTCTTATCTGTGTAAAGGCAAATATAGGCCCTTATCTGATTTTTCATCATCATGCCAATTTCTGATAAAAGATGGTGAAAACTTTCAGTGACGTCTTCACTTTTCGCCTTATACAAGCCTCTACCGATTATATCTTTCTTTAGAGTATAGGACCTATAGAAAAGCAACAATAAGGTTTGGCTGGTGGAGACTACCACCTCTCTCGTGTGTGTGATCTCATCAGATTTAGAGTTCAATCCCATGGTGCAACTTGAGACCTCCTTTAAGCTGACTTAACCCCGCCATGCCATAATGTCATTACATTCTTAATAATCACGAAGCGCTGTGTGAAAGCCGCTCGCCGCCCGGAGGAGTATGTCAATATTACAGACCGGACCACTAACTCCTCGTCTACCAAAAATGCAGCTACTGGTCGATGTAGGGGTGGAGCGGATCAAATGTTCAAGATGGTCATATCAATGTCCTGTTTTAATAAAAAGAAATAAGGAAAGAAAGAAATGAATAAAGAAAAGGGAATACATGCAGGTATAGAACGATAAAACAATGAAGATGTATACAATTCTACTGAAAGGCATATTTTAAAATCATACTTTGAGTCGGAGTTATTGAACTCATCAATGTTGTTCGATTTCATCGGATTAGCCAGATGATACGACATCATTAAACAGGTATCACAATACCTGTGTTATTATAATGTTAGAAGTTGGAAATTGAAAATCAAACAGTGATTACTGAAATGGTATATTCATGCGTCTTTTAAACACAGTATTCTGGTCTATACCCTTGGAGCAAACCTGGAGCTAACGTGGTAAAGGTTACTTACTATAAAGGTAAAAGTATATGGTTTGTGGATTTTCCAGCTTTCTCAGAAAAGAAAAAAGTACAAGTATAATTATGATGTATAAGAATATCCCCTTAAAAATGGCCCGCTTCGAGTGATTTTGTTTAGCCCTTTAGCAACTGGGGGGGGGGGTGTCATACTGGATACGCCATTGGACGGGGGTAGTCTTTAAACTCACTTATATAGTATACTTTGACTATAGTCGCTATTCTGAAAGCTGGATTTTAAGTCAAAATTTTTCGAGAGTTTTACAACCAAATATGCCAGACGTCTGTGCACTTAGTTAAGTGAGAGGTTAATGGAGTTTTGTTATTCTTAAAAGTCCGTCAGCGTTTCTTGTTTTACGTTACAAAAGACAATAAGACTAAAATGTTCCTTAATTTAACTTCTTGATTTTACTGACACGATGCTGTAATAAGTGTTTATGCTGGCCATGCTGGTGATCGAAATCCGACTAATGATGAATAGTGAAGAACTAGCCTAAATTCTATTCTGTGAATTGCAATCACTTATTATAAAGTTTTATTTTCATCATTTGGGAGTTAGTGTTTTATTTTATCATCTATATAGTCCAGTCAAAAAAAAGTTTTACCAACCACTAATTGCTAAATAATTTTTTTCCACTGCAATGCATTTCAGTAAGCTCCCCTAAGCAACATATTAAAATGTCTCACGAAATCCAAGTATGGGAAATAATTATATGAAATTTGCATACTCTTAGCTGTTATCACATGAAAAAATATTTGGGTATTGAAACACTAAACATGATGAACACATCTATAGATTGTAGATAGAAATTGCATAATATGTATATTATCCAAATTTGCTTACGATATAATTGAAAATTAACGTATGATGCTGTTGATATATAATAAAAACAAGGTGTTTGAACTAATATGTTCGGGGGTCACTATAGATGATTAACATATTTCAACATAAATAGTATACATTTATTTTGCATAATATGCAAATGCAATCTACCTAAATGAGTCATATTTTCCTTATAAAAGTGCATGTAGGTAACAGAATTAAAATATATCAAAAGTAAACAAGAATGTTTCTAAGGTTCCTAAACATAGTACAAAAATGTTGAGATTATTATTCTAAATTTAATTTGCATAATGCAAATCAGCCCCAACCATTAAAAAAAAGGGGGGGTAGCAAAATATTAGAGTCTGTATAAAACGTTGCATCTCATCAACTGGTCAGAACAGATTAAGGCTCCAGATACATGTTATCACAGTGAGCACATGCTGATTGATTATATTTATATATATATATATATACTCAGGATAATATGCTAATGACTAGTAATGAGCCTCAGCTTTTGGCAGAAATTACACTTAATGCTCGTATTATGTATAAGAACACAATGGAAATACTAGAGCTCAAAGGAAATGCATGTTTTTATGGTAAGTGAAAATATAATCTGATTGACATTATTAATGTCTTTTGCAGAGTATGCGACTTCATTTCCTCCTTAATAAACACAATCATTTATGTTTGTGAGCATGAAGAAATCATGATGCAATTTCATAGCGACTATGTGTATTTTTTTCATATGATAACACTAACAGCTATTTTGCATATAATGCAGATTTCATACATTTTTTATACTTGGATTTCTTGAGAATTTTATTGTGTTGTTTATGGGAGCTTAATAAAATACATTGAAGTGGAATAATTATTTTGAAATTAGTGGAGGGTTATCCCCTAAATATTGCTAGATTGACTGGACTATACAGGTGTTTTATGTGACTTAACGTGTTTTTGTTTGTTTGTTTTTGTCTTTTTGTCTTTTAATTCTTAGTTACATCATACAGACTTGCAAGATGAGGATACCTCACAACTCATTTAGTGAAATAAGAATAAACCCGTGTATGATTAATGTACTTATTACCTAAATTCTGAGTTGTGAGTAAATGAAATCGTTGTAAAATGCTTCAAGGAAATTCTAACATTATAGCAGCTGTGAGATTATTACGTCAGCGGTAAGAGTAGAGAAAGGTAGATGATGAGTTATAAGGAAAGAAAAGCACTGGATTTTCTGGTCGAACAGATTACATGCACTTATCCAGAATCAAATTTCTTTACGTGACAGTGTTCTTGTGCACTATCATTAATTTTCTCGATCAGGGGCCGTCAAAATTCGACCGTCAATTCGGATTCAGAAAGATAGATATAATTATATAGATGTGTATCTGGCTTTCTCTGTCTGATCTTCTCTCTCTCTCTCTCTCTCTCTCTTCTCCCTCTCAGCCCCCTTTCCTCTCCCATTCACTCACTACCTCTCCCTCTCTCCCTCTCTCTCTCTCTCTCTCTCTCTATCTATATCTCCCTCTCCCCATCTCTCTCTTCCATCCCTTTCCCCTTCCTCCCCATCTCTATTTCTCTCTCTTTCTTTCCTTCCCCAGCCCTTAAGATCACCTACTAATTATCATTATTTCTATCTGTAATGATTGTTTAATTGAATAAAATTTAATTATGCTAAGCAGGTGGACAGTCAGCTTTAAACCACGGCCAGCAGTATTTACGCTTTATAATAATCATTTCCAGCATGTCCAACATCATCCCAAAGACCCGGCGTTGCGTAAGCATTATGGAGGAGTAAATCCGGAAATTTAAGTTGACCCTGAACATGCTCCCACAAAGCGAAGTCCCTGTTCTAATCAAACCTAGCCTCCAGACCGGCGCAATTATTAAGGGTGCACTTTCTTCTCAATCGGCTGACGGTTTGTTAACATCTACTGGCGTCGAAGGTTGACCACTAGAAGAATTATCACCATCACCATGTTTTGTAAAGTACCACTCTATTCGTGCGTTTTCTAATTGTTCGTTTTGAAATACTTTAAAGGATTATTATTATTATTATTATTATTATTATTATTATATTTTCTGCATACACATTTGAAAATTTATTATCATGGTTTAGTTTACGTCGCTCTATATTTGTCGGTGATTGATTTTCTAGAGTGTAAACTATTGCTGTATTTTAGTTTATCGGTGAAAGAAAACGTTTCATTTGTAAAAAATGTTTGACATGTTGCCATTAAGGTTCTTCTTCACTTTATAATCAATAATAGTTTGATTATACTGAATAATTCACGAGAGTTTTTTCCACTTTCGATTTGTTTCTCGTAACTTCTCATAAATTCATTTCAATAATTGTTATGATAAGAGCATATTGGGGTTTTTACAATTATCTATTTTCTGGAGACTTTCCCCCTTTTTTTTTCTTCTTTCAAACTTGATGATGGCCATTCTGATGTTATTCTTTATCTTCTGTATAGCTTCCTTGCGTTCAACTCATGTTATATCCCCATGAGCTGCTTATCATCGAAGAGAGAAAAATATGACGATGATTTATGTCAAATACTCATGATGTAATTGTACCTGAATCAATCATGTCAAGACAGTAAATTAAAAAACGAAAACACACCCGTTGATGGTTTACATCACACCTCAAAGCGATTATTTTCTCTATAAGGCCATTTTTCCTGTTTCGTCGGCGTTGTTTGTGTTTGAATATTTCTTGGCCGAGCTTTGGTTCCTAGACGATTAGTCACGTAGCATAACACATTCCAAAGAAAATCGTCAATGATCAACTCGCCCGTCTTTTTAAAGATAAAGAGGCCGCCAAAACCAAGTAGCCGCGACGACGTTAGTTAACGGCGGGAGCTGATTAATCAGCCGTATCTTGAGTTTGTTTTTAGAGGAACATTGAAAGGAGGTGGCGATGCTAATGACAGTGATGTTGAACATTATATTTTGTTGCTGTGTTGAAAGTTTAACCCTCCCCCTTTTTTTAAAGGTAAAACCTGAACATGGCGAGTCAGTTTCAGCCATAGACTCTTATGAATGATATCGTAACTTCTTAAATCATAATCTAACAGTATTTTGTCCAGGAGCGTATCCAGGATTCAATATGTACTGGGGATTGTGATCTCGAAGAAAAAAAATGATAACGGAAAGAAAAATCATCAAGTTTCAAATTCATAACATTTTTGGTCTATAAACTCTTTAAAGGGCATGGGCAGGTAGTGCCCCCCCCCCCCCCCCAGAAAAAAAAATCAAATAAGACTTTAAGAAAATCTCTGCTGATTTTTATCCGGAATGGACGCTACTCATCATGTATTTCGATAAATGTTTGGAATTAGGGATTAGGTGTATTGGTCCACAATGTGTAGCCCGTCTAGACTCGTTCTTAATGCACGTGCTCGCTAAGATGCCCCCGTCTGATTTTGTATGTTATTTTACGTTTGCCCGCGGACCATTAGCACTGCAGAGAGCCGGGGCAATCTCCTCCAAACACCTATACATCAAAGAGGTACTATCTATTACGCTATCCGCATCTACCCCAGCACCCCCCCCCCCCTCCCCCACCGCACTCTTAAAACACTCCTTATACACTCAACTTTGAAGTGAAGAAACGCACCGTGCAATCGCATTCGACTCATCCTCGATGCACGCAGTGAATTAGGGTAGTTGATGGTCGCTTGATGCAAATAGCCATGGATTGAACTAGTTTAGCTTATTGCGATTCATCGAGTCTAACAGCTCTAATCATTTTATAATGAAAGTGTGATGACTACATTTGGATATAATACACTTGGCTTGTACTGTTTTTGCCATTAATTCAAGCACAATATACGTCTCATGTAAGTCGGATGTAAGTGCAGTGTCGAAGGTAGCCCATTAAATAAGGGGGGTGGATTAAAAAAAAAGGGGGGGGGGGGAGGTGAAGAAAAAGGGAGACAGAATTTTTTTTTAAAGGAAATCAGAAAGAAACGTAAACGATAATGATTGGACCCCTTTCACACTCTCTAATTCGGAACCTTTTCTGCATTTCATTCATTGGTAAGACCGCTGCCACCCCTCCGTTTCACGACAGTGCCCCCCCCCCCCCAAATGACGTGGCCCTTGTTACGCCAATGTATACATAGACCTGCACTTAGCAGCCATGCACTGTCATTCATGTCATGTCACTCAAATGCACATTAGTTCTTGAAGTAGTTGCTAGGATGTAGGTTCAATCAATTTCAGTATTGTTTAATTCTTTCTGAATGTCTCATTTAATCATGATGTTACATTTTGACTTCTTAACAGATTTATATTTGAGTGGTACAGGAGCTAGATGTGCAAAAGTGATTATTTGTTTTTCTTTTTTCAGGAAAATTCCATACCTATGCATGAATATCAAAACGATTCAGAACATCGATACAAAAATTTCAAAGAATTTATTTCACCTGATTATAGCTATATCGTCCTTTCAACACATTTTAATAACTCACCATTTATTGTTGTGCATGTCGTTGTGTTTTTTACATTTTTTTTTTCTTTCTTTGAGAACACCTTACACTTCTCCTTCAGTAGTGTTGTGGGTATATTACGTTCTGTCTGCACGAGGTGTGTGTGTGCGTGTGTGTGTTTATGAGAGAGAGAGTGCGAGTGTGCAAAAAAAATGGGGGGGGGGGGGCTACTTTTCAAAGAAACTACACATTCACTTTCCTTTCATCGTGTTCGCTTTGCATTCATGCTTTGTACCGTGAAGTCTAATCATAATCTCTAATTTCACGGTGCACGAACATTTTTAAACATAAAACCATAGCAGTACTAATAAGCGCAATTTCTTTAACTCCCGGTTTCATTTAGTGCAAAATGGACATTAGTCGTGTTATAAAAAATGTTGACAGTTTGTAGACTGTGCAATATTCGGACAACGAATACAATCTTTGAGAGCGTGCAAAATAAATTCACGTTCATGCTCGATCTCTTTTAAAGATAAAATCAAATTTCACAGAGCATTCGTATTTTACAGCATGAAATACATTTTGCTTAATATGAACATGACTACCAAAGTGTGGAATGCTCAGGCCGCATTATTCATTCCATTTACAGTACAAAGCAGCCAAATTCATTTCGTCGGGGAATTATTTTTGTATAATATTTGTTTAATGGAACTGATTTATAGGACAACGTCCACACTTATTACACCGTTTCACCAAACTCATAAGCGAGCTGAATGATAGTAATATTCACAGGAGGCTTGAATGCCTATAGCGAAGATGCACTCAATCGCAGCAACTAAAAGGCAAATTCTATATTTGGAAGGGTGTAATTTAAGTGACCCTTACTTTTAAAGCCCTTTTTCTAATAAACGTGCTAAATTCAATTCCTATATGATGGTCTAAAGCTCTTGTTAAAAATTCAGGTGTACCTAAAGAAGTTTCCTTTGTTAAACGCGATCTTATGACACAGGGTCGGATTTAATTGAACTTTAAACCTATTGAAATGGAAGGGACATTTATTAGAGCATACAAGGTTCACTCCTACAATACTGTTCCATCTATTTCTCCAGGCCCCATACCCTGAAGTAAAATATGACTAGTTTGGGCTTGTAAGGTGAGACGTGGAGACGTCACTGGAAGTTTTCATCATCTTTCATCAGAAATTGGCGCGAAAAGTCAGCACAAATTAGTTGAGCCACGCGTTCATCCCGCCTGCATGTTCACGTGCAACGTCCAGACTGGTATATGACTTTTATACAGTCTGATGCCCTTTCGATGCGTTTACTGCAAATGTCTGCCAATGTTCTGAGGCTTTATTGAAAATCTCTGACGATTTCCGTTTCTGTATGAAGGATATTGTTGTCTGCCGGCTCAAGAAAAGAGTTGGAAAAGCCTCTGCATTATTAAAGTCATATCAAGGGCAACATGAGACGGTGACTGAAAGAAATGAGATATTTTTCACCGGGTGAAATTATTGCTACTATTAGAATTGCTTCAAAACTGATGAAGAATTAATAATTTGTTGAGAGCAGTTAGTCAATGAATTCAAATTCACTGTAATACAATAAAACATACATCTGTTAATGGCTTCAGGAAGAACAGTAAAATAAAATGATTCAAAACTCATCTTTATTTCTAAAACGCAGGCCTATAAAATCGAGATCAGATTTCCTCGACTATAAATTCAGGAAAACCAAATATCAAGGAAAAATGAAAGAAACATCCGAGCATAAAACTTGGTATGAACACACCCGGTACTGATTGCGCTTTCTCCATGCATGGTTCGTTTTGTTTATTGTCCCACATTAACGAGATTTACACCTCCAAATAGAGCAAGCGAAATGCATTTCATTACTTCACAGCTCCCGCGACAAATCCAGGGTAATTGGGCGGATTCGTGTCCACAATCTTTTAACACCCCAACCCCTCCGCCCCCCCCCCCCGACAAAAAAAATGATCAAAGAGGTATACATTTTTTGAAAGACACGATGCGATCATAAACTCCTTAAAATGATGCAGAAATGACTCATGAACTTCAATGAACGCTTCATTATCACCAAAATACTCGTAATATGTTTAATAATCGGGGTTTCATCCATCTCCCATTACTCTTATTTCAATATAGTGTAAAACGAAGATAATGGCTCGGATCAATTAAAAAACAGTTGAGTTTAGGCTCATAGACTATTATAATCATTGGAGTTTCACGTTATGAATATCACATTTTCATGTTCTTAAGGCAGATACGAGTATTTCTACGTGAGTATATTCTTCTTTTGAATCACAATCATAATATGCACAAAAATGATATAAATTCACACTCTATTTACTGATTTGCTGAAAGTCCAAAATTGTGTGGAAATTAATTTGATAACTACTTATCCGCATCTTCAATACATTTCTAAAATCTTATATAATATTGCTGTATGATGTTAGCATTTTTATATTGCTTCTGTATCTTAATGTTTATGTTATGATATAAATATCTGATTATTTTTTTTAACAGACAATATCAGCCTTGAACTGCGTGTCATGTTGTTTTTTAATAAACCAATTGAAAAAAAAAAGAAAAAAAAAAAACATGTAGTAATTTTATAATGATACTTTCATATCTACCGTAGATCGAAATTCTTTTATTTTTTAATGGAAATAGCCAACTTTTCTTTTAGTTTTTGAAAGCGTTTGACTTTGGCTCTACCTAATTAGGTAAATTAAGAAACTTTCACTAGCGCTGAAGGTGTAAAGGGTAGCAGAAATGGCTGTTTGGAAGCGCTTGACCATTATTCCGGAACATTCTTCTATTACCTCTTGAAACTAACACCCTCTTGACCGCGTGCTTGAAGTGGACAGAATAAATTATGTTGTTTGCACTGCCAGTGTACTAGATGTGGTAATTCCATTGAGATCGTATAGGCAGGGGTGTTGAATCCAGGAAGGAAGGGGGTGTGGGGGTCTTGCCATTCTTTGTCGCTGGATTATAGAGGGGGGAAACATGCGTTAAAAATGCCCCCCCCCCCTCCCCACATACACACACACGCGCACGCGCACACAAACACAATTCTCAATTCAACCAAATTAGTGATAGATAGTGGATTTGATATCAGCATTTTAGCATCATTGGCGTGGCGTATGTCTAGGCATTGAAGGGGCACTAACAACCATTAGGAGAACCGATTCTAATAGGAAGGTCAAATTTAATGTCACTGAATAGGGGTTGTAGGAAGGGGGTCCTATATCGTTTCTCTTTATGTTCATTTTCCTCTCTTCTTTGTTCATCTTTTACCTTTTTTTTTCACTCTTTCTTGTTTCGTTTGCAATATGATTTAAGGGCACGTGTCCCGAATCCCCATTGCTACGTCACTGTTAAGCGTATTAAGAATATTTCAAATGACTATACATTTCGATTGAACTCAAAGCTTTTATGAACTTCTTTGAATGAGATGATAACTTAATGATAACAAATAATATACACACTCTTACTCATACCATGAATGGAGGGAGGGGGAAGCACTCCCATGTACCCCCTCTTCTATTCCAGTAATCGATAGCGTCAATAGAAAAGCCTTGATCTTCGACCCTCTTCGTTAAGCGAGGGGGCCAGTGTGGGCTGTGATCGACTATACTCGGCTAATTCTCATTTCACGATGATAACCTCACGTTGGTGGTTCTGTGACTAATCTGGATACGTGCATGTACACGATAGTTTATATACATTTCATCTTAATGATTTACACGTCTATGAGGGAGAGGTGTTTAAAGAGAATTTCTATTTTGGTGTTGAAAATAAACTCTTGTTATATTTCTTACTGAAATTATAGTATAAAATTATTTTCTATTGAGTCATTCATCTGAATTTGATTTTTATTTGATTTCATTTCATTTCATTTTTCCAAATACGATAACTGAATAACAAGAAACAAG
This sequence comes from Strongylocentrotus droebachiensis, assembly GCA_035222895.1. Classification (NCBI taxonomy): domain Eukaryota; kingdom Metazoa; phylum Echinodermata; class Echinoidea; order Camarodonta; family Strongylocentrotidae; genus Strongylocentrotus; species Strongylocentrotus droebachiensis. The sequence continues at coordinate 97,580 of JAVYIG010005382.1, read as the reverse complement.
TACACGTGAGGTATAATACAATAATATTATTATGCAAACAATAATAACTTCATGTCAAAATGTGATTTACATATATACACATAATATAGTTTTATGAATTTGATTATCTGTGGATAAGTGCAGAAGACACCCATCATCCGCGACGCTTGACTAGGATGGCAGCCTCAAAAGAAAAATCTTAAGGATGACATTTAAAGGAAAATATGGATCCGGATTTGTACCTCTGTCATGACTTGTATGCCAAGTAGCAAAATGCATTTCAGTAGCTCCATCATGATCATGTTTGAAGTTATTTTTCTGTAAATTATCTGCATTTAATTGGATATACCATAATTAAATGGTGAATCTACATTTGTAATTTTAACGTTTTTGATTCAAATTATGTCATATTAAAAAGCTTTCCATTTTTAGAAATATTGTTTACCGCTATTGCAGGATATAAATATTAAATTAAGTGAAAACGTCTGCTTAACCACTTTGCACTGCCTCCTTGCAATATTATAGATGTTTGAAACTCATGGATGAAAGGAAAAAACTTTCTTCAACATTTCAAAATCACAACGCCCTTCATATAAATCATAGAGTAACATTTATAAGGGTGTAGGAGGACAGGACGGGGATTCATTTCACTTACTTGAAAAGATGTTAAGCCGAGTCGTAGCGACCCTTTAAGCGATAGACGCCATTCTCATGCCTTTGTATTACATGCGCAGCTGAAGACGATCTCGGTTAATGGCAAAAATCGATGAGATTTCTTTCATAGCCGCATAGCGATAGCTTTACAGTACTTTGATTAATTATAAGAGTGATACATTGATTTCTAGACACGTTGTATACATTCTTGCGGAAAGGAAAGACTCTGTAATTCCTTTCTTCTAACTCTTTGACTGACTCTGATATTGACCATTACAAGCCTACTGTGGACGTCATACCAGTAGCCATGGGTTCCACAAAAGTTACTGGGTGGAAGTAATGCCTCTTCTTGTTAGCAGTGTCTTATTTTGATTACCAAGGAGTTATAACAGATATGACTTCTTGTTATTACCATGATTGCTATTGCAAAGCTTGTGTTGAATTGTTCTGAACAAAGGATTATCACCGTTTGAAAAGGGAATTATAGGTCTAAGTAGAAATGATGCAATCCATGAAAAGGGTTGTAATTATGTAACCTTCATCCTCTTTATATTCATATAAATCTAAAGTTTTGATGATTATAATCATGATAGTACTCCAGCTATCTAAAGGGCACATTTATTGTCTGAACCAAGGCTTAGCCAAAGATGGTCATGCGACCCTTTGGCATCTATAGTGCCGGATAAATGAAAAGAAGATTAGAATAGATGGAAATAGATATGGGTTAGAGGTGGCAATATAAAATGAAGATACGACCCACTTTCACGCACTACCTCATTCAGTGGCCTTGTTCTCTTAAATTTCATTCACACAATGTAGGCCCTTGCCCCCCCCCCCCCCCCGAAATCGGTTACCCTCAATGGCTGTACCCACGGTACGCCAATGGTCTGCAGGGTGGCATAAGGGCGTTACATTGAGTGAACCCCCTTCTTGCTCTCAGTATACGCCATGCACTTAAATTAGAAGTCATTTTCCTACAACATCACGATATGGTCTTATGTATCCAGGGTATAGTCACATCAATATTAATACTGCCGTTCTTATTTAAAACCCTGCAATTATTGTTACCCCAGCAGATTCCTTGTACCCAGTAACCCATGTGCGTCTAGAGGCACAACATGGTATTAAAAAACTTTCCGATTAAGGATGTAGGCACCAAGACAGTAATGATCCGATCTAGGACTTCTCATATTGCATTCAAGAGCCTTCCCCAACTTACCACTGTACAGCGCTTCCGGAATTATTTTCATGATATACTATTCCCAAGATTTTCTACCGTGATACTTCACCTTCATTTCTAATCTCTACATACCTGATTTCCTCAACTCTTTAGAATAAGCTGACTGCACTCTTACTGCGATTGTTCATTAGTCCACCATCTTGCCCTTGACATTATAAGCATGTAGATTAAATTCCTCACCTGGTCATTATCTCTACACCGTAATAGATTCCCACCATTTCTCCATTACCCTTACATCTAATCACCCCTTATAATCATTGAGACGAATGAAAAAGAGGGGGTTGATACCATTCGCTTCAGTGGTTTTGCAAACGAGTTATATTACCAATCAAATTCGGAAGGCACGCATAGGGTTTGTATTAAATACGTCTGCAGTCATGACGTAATGGTGATGCCGTCTAGGTCCTAATTTCGCATCTACGCCTGACTTAAAGGGGTGTGCTCGTATTTGTAGCTCGAGCAACATCGTACCCGAATATTAATCGCTCGGTGATTAGTGATAATCCAATGTCTTTTGGCAAGATATTAATCTTAATGTGCCACACTCCATCCAGATGAGGTAGATGGGTACCCGGTAGGACAACATTCCTTGATTGCTTGAGCGCCACTTCATGGTAGCTCAGCTAAAGCAGGGATAATAATAATATTTCAGGGCCCTTATGGAGAACAGTATTAATGCTGATGAGGCTACCCTGTTTAAACAAGATACTATTATTATATATTATTATAATCTGCATATAAATTCACATGCATACGGCATGTGAATGCGGCCAGGAACAGACAATGGAACACCTGCTAGTCTGCCCACTCCTGCCAGAGCCATGCACCCAAGATGACCTGGAAGCCGTTAATTGCCGTGCCAAAGCCTGTGTGGACCACTGGACGGGACTTGTGTAGTGACTCGATAAGAAGAAGAAGATCTGCATATAAACAGTTTTAATTGTGATTGTACGGTGATTTCTGATTAAAACTTGCTTAATACTTATGTGCTATTAGCAAGATCGTCATGATCATGACTTAACCAGCACTGACATTTTTCTAATTATTGTCAAATGTTTTATGATAGCAGAGTTTGGTTTATCCATGGGGCCCACGAAACGTGCATGGGGCCGACGAAACGTAATTTGATGCTTATTTTCATCGACTGTCAATTTTCCAATAAAGACAACCTCGAGACGTAAAACACTGGCAAAATTCATGTCTATTCCCCCCCCCCCCCCCCCCCTTTGGAAAACCGGAGATCACCATTAAAGATAAAGTTGAGTTCTGGTCATGCGATTGCATTGTGAAAGAAACGTTGTGGAATTGATCAGAAAAGGTGGATCATCTAGCATATAAGTATTGATATGTAGTGCAAGGCTCTGGAATCATCAAAACGATAAGAAATTTGGCCCAGTCTTGGTAAAGTTACAAGCACTGTGCACAGAAAGATGTATATAGGACTACGCGACACGTGCGCGATATCTATCAGGTCCACATAGATATAATGATTTACCAAATATATCAATTAGTAGGCGGTTTCTCGGCAAAATTTGTATCATCACGTATTAGTCAAAACATATTCTTTCACATGATTGGTAATAAGAGCTTCCATTTCATTTTTTGAGAGGGGGCGTTTCCAAAACTGGCCTCTTTACCTTTAATATGTCAATCTCATGGAATGCCGTTTGAGCTAATATTTCTCCTGTGCATCATATATATTACTTCTGTCACAAATGAACCACAATCCCCAATAAAAACGCTTTTCACTTTATTGCTTCTCTATATTATTATATGTGAAATATACAATAATGAACAGTATGCTCCATAAACCTAATTCGTAAATAGGGGAGATAACATTTTATGACCATTTCCCCAAATCTTTTAAATATCGTTTTAATTTGAACGGCTATCTTCAAACACAAGAATACGGTAAAAATAGAATTTGAAATGAGTTCTACATTTTTTTCATACCACTGCGCCTTTTGATCATTTGTTAAACTGGAAATGAACAGTCTGTGCAAACAAGGTGTGGTTACAAATATGAAATTAATATTATTTTCATTATCATCATTGTCTTCGTCATCATCATCATCATCAGCATCATCATTACCATCGTCTTTATCATCGTCATCAACAACATGTTCGTATCATTATAAAGTTTACTTATACTCTTCATCATCTTGAGAGTATTTTACATCACATTAAAGCTGAAATACAAACTATCCCATATTTCGATCCTTCATATTCTACTGGGATCTATTTATTCAAAATCAAAGGTAACATTTTCATTAGATTTCCATAAGTTTCATCAAATCAAATCATATCAAATATTCTTTTTTTTACCCTCTGCAGATTTTACTGGGATCTACTGATGCTGTGCCTGATCATGGCTAACGTCATCCTCCTACCCGTCGTCATTACTTTCTTCCACAATAAGGACATGAGTACGGGTTGGCTCATCTTTAATTGCTTCTCAGATACCTTCTTCATTCTTGATCTCATCTGCAACTTTCGGACCGGCATCATGAATCCGAAGTCGGCCGAACAGGTATACGAAATCCGAAACCAGCCGAACATCTCAGGGTTGTTCAGTTAGATTCTGTTTAATTTGAATTTTCATTATCTTACATACTTAATCATCAGACAATTTTGGATCGGCATCATGAATCCGAATTCGGCAGAGCAGATCTCGAGTGAATCCGAAACAAACCAACCATTGTATAAAGTTTAGTTCTAAATTTTTACTTTTCGTAAAGTATTACCCTTTTTCATCCTGGATCTCATATGTAACTTTCGGACCGGCACCATGAATCCGAAGTCGGTCGAACAGGTATACGAAATCCGAAAGCAGCCGAACACTTCAGGGATGTTCAGTTTAATTTGATATTAAATTCTGTTTAATTTGATTTATCGCTATCCTACATACTTGATATCATCTTTAACAAATTGGATCTGCATCATTAATCCGAATTCTGCCGAACAGGTAAAGAGTGAATCCGAAACAAACCACCCATTGGACGAAAGTCGTTTAATATGAAATGATTTTAAGTATAATTAACAGTTTTTACTTTTGATGAATTATTTCCTTCTTTATCCTCGATCTCATCTGTAACTTTCGGATCGGCATCATAAATCTGAAGTCGACCAAACAGGGAACGAATGATTCCGAAATAAACCGAACATCTCAGGGTTGTTGTATAATGTCAAAGGATCTGCAAAATTTCTGTATAAACAATATTATATTACAGGGTACAATGATATGAAATATGAGATCTTAATGACAAGCATTTTCATAACAGATATGGTACAAATGTGCGCATTAGATGAAATACAGAGGGGCTCTACTAGTACGTGTATGAATATTTAAAAAAGGGGGGAATTAAAAAAAATGTATACATATTTTTGATTACGTTATTAACATGAGTTGTTCTCTTTATCCACTAAGAAATAAGTCTAAAACTACGTTGACTCTTCTTTTTCTTCTCTTTTTTGGTTCAATTTTTCAGGTGATCCTCAACCCCCGTCAAATCGCCTATCACTATCTCCGTTCATGGTTCATCATCGATCTCGTGTCTTCCATCCCCATGGACTACATCTTCCTCCTCGCTGGCGGCCAGAACCGTCACTTCCTCGAGGTGTCCCGAGCCCTCAAGATACTGCGCTTTGCCAAGCTGCTCAGTCTTCTTCGACTCCTGCGTCTGTCGAGGCTCATGCGGTTCGTCAGTCAATGGGAACAGGTACGAGGTCAAAGGTCATACCTGGTCACAGAGGCCACCTGTGTATAAGGATCATATTGAGCAGTGGGGTAGACACATGGGGCACGGACGACATGTGAACACCCATAACAATTAATAAATAGATTAAAAAAGAGAAAGGAGGGGAGGAAAGAAAGTGGACAGGGACTTGCATACAAGTTTAAAGGACCCCTTTTCGCTTTCTACCCGTAATCAATGGCCTGGTAAATTCAGATTTCATTACAAAGTAAGACCGTTCCCCCATCCCCTCTCCTTAAAATTGCCCGTGCCACCAGACCTCATTGGCTGAGCCAGCGCTACGCTATGATGGATATAGGAAAAGACGTCATTACATCGAATAAACTTTTCAGTCAAAATACATCTTTCTTACGATAATTTGTTTAAATGAATTTTATGGCGTTCAACGATTTTGAATCTATATAGCACTTCAGCGAATATACTTTATTGTATCCATTGCATAAAATCATCATTGTTATTTTGTCGTTAGTATCTGCACCGTGTCTTATTTTTAGTATGCTTCCTTCCCAAATGTGCAAGCTTGCAATTTAATTTTTAGATCCAACTAATTGGACAAAGCTTATTGCATATCATCATGAATATGCATTTCTCTCTTGACTCCGCCCACAGGCCTTCAACGTAGCCAATGCCGTCATCCGAATCTGTAATCTAGTGTGTATGATGCTTCTGATTGGCCATTGGAATGGCTGCCTTCAATATCTCGTGCCCATGCTGCAAGAATACCCCGACCAATCATGGGTCGCCATTAATGGCCTTGAGGTATAATCACTAAGGGTGGTATTCTCGAAAAAAGCGGACTAACTTTAGTCCATGGTTTAATCCATCGACTAAGTATGGAATGCGAAGTGTCCATATGAGTATATTTTTGGAATAATTTGATGTGTCCCTAAATTACCATGATAACATAATTATATCATAGTTATATTGCTGTTTATTGATTATGTTATTACATTTGATTTTAATTTAGTGACAGATTAAATTATTCAAAAACATATTCATATGGACACTTGGCATTCCATACTTAGTCGGTGGATTAAAGTTTAAAGTTAGTCCACTTTCGAGAATACCACCCTAAGTCGCATTTCCTTTTCTTTTGTTGGAAATATAATGTCTCAGTGAAAGTTGTACTTTTACACAGAGCGTTTACAATTTGTTGTAATTGTTATCAGTGTTCAGCCCTCTTTCATCTTTGAAATCTGATATATTTACTTTGAAATAAAACACAGTAGCATTTTTGTTTTGATATTATACGTGATGTATCACAGAACATATAACCTTCGCTATTTTATGGTGGTGTTTTGTACTTTAATAGAATAGAAATTCAAATTATTCACACTATTGATAATATCTTTATTCATTTTTACATTTAACGTATAATGCTTTAGTAATTACTACAATTGCTATTGTTATTCACATTTTACCTTTAAAATCACATTTTCGACTTTATACCATCATTATCGAAATGTGTTGTACCATTGACTTCACATAGTACGTCACGTTATCAAGAAAATGGTGATGCCCATGTCGTGTTAAAAAACTGTACATTATTCTTGCTTTATGCCTCTCTCATATTTATACTTTGGTGGGGAATCTTGTAGATTAATGGGGAAGAATAAAATAAATCTCTCAGAATAAGTACAATTATTTCTAAGGGTGAGGTTTCATTTAATGCAAAATACCTATTATTCAATCCTTTTTAGCACGCTCATTGGTGGGAGCAGTACACATGGGCACTCTTCAAAGCCCTTTCGCACATGCTCTGTATCGGGTACGGCAAGTTTCCCCCTCAAAGCATCACCGATGTCTGGCTAACGATCGTCAGTATGGTGTCCGGTGCGACCTGCTTCGCCCTGTTCATCGGACACGCTACAAATCTCATCCAGTCCATGGACTCCTCCAGCAGGCAATACCGTGAGAAGGTGAGAGGGACGAGAATAAACAAATAAATAAACAAAGACTCATCCAAAATATAAAGAGCTCTTTAAAGCCCCACTGCACTACTTATAGCTACTTGTGCCCTCTATATAGCAAACAACGCCTAATCGGTGATCATTGGTTCCCCCATGATCCCCTTTTTCTTATGTTAATTGAGAGCTTGTTTGATGAGATAACCACCTGTCAGTGACCATGCAGGGAGTTCTAATCCCTCCTGGCCAAACTTGTGCAGTGGGGCTTTAAATATTCATGCAGGCAAACTTGTAAATAGAGCCTAAGAAGTTAGCAAACTCTAGAAATCAAATAGTCATAAACCATCGGTCAAAGAACTATTGAGACGCATGACGTTTTGTTTTTGTTTTTAAATTTATAATAGTCAAACTGTAGTGTATAGTGGAGACTATAAAAACTGAAGAAGGAACGATGTAATAATTTCATGATCATATTCTATTAATTTTCATGAAGATCTTGGTAGAGAATTTGTGAGACGATAATAGAGGAATATTTATTTTAATAATACAGCAGTCCCATCTGAGCAAAGTTTTGGAGTTCCTATTAATCTAGCATTGTAGCTGTGCTAGAAGTATTTCAGGATTTTGTTAAATAGACACTTATGATAAAAATGGCAAAGGTAATGTTAATCTTAATGATAATTCCACAAGTTTCATAATTATACAATCACATTGACGTGGACAAAGTTACCGTTTTTTTATATCGCGAATGTTCACATAATATTTCCTCCGTATCTGCATCAATTCCGAGAGTTGTTTAAGTAACATAAGGGTACTTGTGGTGTTTTAAAGTGGCATCTTGCTGCACTTATTGTCTGTTTATATTTCGTGTCTTTATCTTTTGTACAAATTTCTTCTTTTTTTGTTTTTCTTAGTTGAAGCAAGTTGAAGAGTACATGCAGTATCGCAAACTACCGTCCCACCTACGAAACAAGATCCTCGATTACTACGAGTACCGATACCGAGGAAAGATGTTCGATGAAAGGCATATCTTTCGAGAAGTGTCGGAGAGTATACGACAGGTAAGGCCAATCACAGGCGGATTTAGGAGAGGGCTCAACCAGCGAGTGCCCCCCCCCCCCGCCCCAATTTGAAACTCAAATTGTATATTAGTACAAAAGGCCAATAATGTGCACACCCTCCTCTTTTTTTAAGATGATGACCTATCTAATTCCGAGAAATTTCTGACCTCCTTATTTTGTTTGTTTATTTATTTATTTATTTGTTTGTTTATATATTGTTTGTTTTTTGTCAGAGAATTCTGGAATTGATACAATGAAAATTGTTTATAAGATTATCTATCACATAACATACTGTTAGGCCATTTTGATGTTCCAGATTAAATGTTGACATTTTTTTATTTTGAGCAGTTCAAATTTAATATCACATGACACCGATAGTACACAAAAATGTGACTGGGTCAACACGGGTCAACATCATGTATTTTAACCTTTTGCCAAAGTGTTTCACTGCATTTAAGAAATGGACGATACACCTTATGACCTTTCTGAGATTAACATCTGGGTAATAATAATTATAATAAATACTTATAAAGCGCACTTATGATCTAATAACTCAAGGCGCTATACAAAACAACATACACAAATATTGCCACAAGACTCTTTAAAAAGATCCTCCTCAAGTTCATTCCGCATGAAAAAGAAGTTTGGTTAATACTTGAATAATGAAAGCCCACTATATGGGAAGTGAATGCACCAAAGAGTTTGTCGGTTTCTGAATAAAATAAGAAAATATAACACTTTCTTCATCAGGAAGATTAAATCACTCTATTACTTCTACCGGATTTCTCATGAAATATTGTGTTTAATCCGCAACGTCTCCATGAATATAGGGGCGATGCTAGACCATTTCTCAATAGAGGAGGCGTTAAACCAAATTTGGCTTCAAGTTAGCCGACAATTTTCCAACAATTAAAATAAAGTCATTTTGTATTGCCATTTACCGACAGGCACGAAAAATCCCAAATGTTGGCAATAAAATGCGAAGAAACTAATGACAGTGCCCCCACAACTATCAGACCCCCCTTGCAAGCGCCCCTGTGCCCCATGCCCCTACCCCGGAGTCTGGTTGACTTTGGCTTGCCTCGACCGTGGAGAGCGCAGGTGTTTCGGATGCGTAAACCATCGTGTATTTCCTCTTATTAGAACACGCCATGTTAGCAGAGGAGTGTAGGGATGAAATTCAAAACGACAGTACCCTGCATTATAAAGGAATTGTGAGCTGGCTCAGCTGGGAGCAGATTAATTTTTCAAAGTACTCCGTCAAGCAGTGATAACATGTCGACACCATGTGCAAGCAATGTGTTAAGATGTCCCAGATTTTAAAGGAAATGTTGTATACAATGTTATGAGGCAGATTCATTTAGGCCTAATTAGGTTTCGGGCTGGTGATACATACGGTAGTTGAGGATGAATGTTCGTAAAGGGAAATAAACTCTCGTACCCAAAATTAAGATGCTTTTTTTTCTAATTATACCATCTCAATATGCAAACAATTATGATAAACATGCTACTTTATCCATTAGTAAAGCGGCATGGTCGATCGAATGTGCATTATTGATAAAATTACCAAACTTGAAACATAATTATGTATGATGAACAAATTTGGATGTGCAGACATCTTAGATTCCGCCCAGTTTTATAGAGGGCCGTGGTGGAAACCTTTCAAAATGGCCGCCATCAGAGCAAACTTCATTAAAAATAAAGCGCAGTCAAAAATACATGTTACAAGTAATTTCATATGTAGAATTCGCCGGAATGTGAAGATTTCGGGTCTGAATTGGTTCAGTAAAATTGTGTTTTCGGAGAATGGAGGGACTTTTTCAGTTTAGTTAGTGAAGCAGGTGGGGGAATTTTAGTTCATTATGCTGCTCCCTGGTTGTGTAATGCATAAATCATCGTTAAGCAGAAGCGAAGGGACTATAATTTTCTGCTTGGTGGTGCAGCGAAAAGTATAGTGTACTTTTTGTCTTCAACAATTCATGGAAACCGATGTAAGATTTATATCGGCTGCTGGTTGGTTGAGTAAAACGCTGACTCCTTTTTTGATAACGCATCAGGATGCGGGTGCTGTAATATTAACGCTTTCGGTCATGGTTTTCAAGCGTGTTATACAGGGAATAAACTGTCTGAATGGGACGTGTTTTCATCTAACTATCTCTTAAAGTTGTAAGACCAATCTTATAGCCCCTCAATGAAATGCCTATACAACCCCTAACTCTATTTATATTTGCTTCTTATTTGCTTACTCTATAACTTATGAGCCCCCAATCATTTCTTTTAAATTTCGACCCCACTTTTTTAATTTAATAATCTTTCTTTTTTTCTCCTTTGTCTATGTTTTTCTGTCAATTTCCCCTTTCTCCTTTTACTTTAATCTGGTCCCTTTCTGTGTTTTTTTTTTATTACTCTACTGTACCCGTCTTTCCTTAAGATTTTTTATTCTCCATCCCCTCGTCGAATTCCGTTCTATTTATCTTTAAGATTTATTATCTACTGTATTATTTAAAGTAAACTATAATTTTGAAAAGTAAGGTTTAATCTCAATTTTTTTCTCCGAGGTATAGGAAATCGCAAACCATGCTGCTTCATACCTCTCACATTTTGTAATATCTAGCGACTGAAGATGCTGAAAGTAGTCACATAATTCTTACTTTTCTAAAATAATTTGCATTACAAATTTCTTCTCATCGTCTCCTTAGGATGTCGCAAACTACAATTGTCGTGACCTGGTCGCATCCGTCCCTTTCTTCGTCGGTGCCGACTCAAACTTCGTCACCCGTGTGGTCACGCTGCTCGAATTCGAGGTCTTCCAGCCCGCCGACTTTGTTATACAGGAAGGTACTTTCGGTGATCGCATGTTCTTCATCCAGCAGGGCATCGTCGACATCATCATGTCCGATGGCGTCATCGCGACGTCACTCAGTGACGGCTCATATTTTGGCGGTAAGAATATGGCATATTAAACTAGTTGTATTATGCATTTAATACTTTTGGAATGTTTGTTGATTTAGAATGGCAAAGGCATGAACCCTAGTTTTCATTAAGGCGCATTTCATTTTTAACTTACAGCATCATCTGAACATTTTCCTTACTATTAAATTCACGAAGAGCAGTGTGACGAAATACCTTATCAAAATGCTTTATCTCTCAAAACACATGACTTGAAGTTTTGTTTATACAGTACTTTGCCAAATGGTATTTTGATGCAATAACAATGTGTGTAACAGAATTTAAATCGTCATGATAGTTATGATAAAGTTATGAGTAGTGAACCGATTCCACATCATTACGAAATGCATTTCAGGGCAAAAAGGTATACTAGTGATTGCTCTAAATGTAGAAAAATCAATGTTAGCGAGTTTCCTTTTTCTATTTGAAAGTCACAACCTTATCAAAATTCCTACCCTTTCCTTCTTTGGCACCAACAGAAATCTGCCTGCTTACCCGCGAGCGCCGCGTGGCATCGGTGAAGTGCGAGACCTATTGCACGCTCTTCTCGCTCTCCGTCCAGCATTTCAACCAAGTGCTCGACGAGTTTCCCGCCATGAGGAAAACGATGGAAGAGATAGCCGTTCGTCGTCTGACCCGTATCGGGAAGGAGTCGAGCAAGCTGAAATCCCGCCTAGAGAGCCCCACGATCAGGGACACAGCCCCTCTCTTTCCGATCCCCCCTGACACACCGTCTTTCGTCACGTAAGTATGATATTATTAACCTTCCCGACAAGAAAGAGTAGTGTCCTGTTAGAGTGCTGTACATAACCAGTGTGGACACAGTGTGTTCATATTTTCACCACACTGTGATACATATACTCGGATTATCCCTGTGGCCACAGAGAGAAATCCGCGTGTAAATACATTATATGCCATGCACAGTGAGAATTCAGTGTGAAATGGTGTTAACACTGTGTGTTTCAATTGTTGATAATGTACTACGAAATTGTATCTAATCCACTATGACCCACACTGTGGAGAATATACAGTAGTACGTAATTATCTCTGGCACCTCTGTGTGTCAAAGTGTATACAGTGTGGAAATTACGTTACCCTTAACACTGTCCAAACTACGCAACTCCATGTGATCCATTGTGGCCCGTGCACATTATGTTTCTCTTTGTGGTCACAGTGTATCACATCATAACACAGTGTGGTAACAATTTAAACACAGTGTATCCACACTATCATGGCCATGGTGCCTTTATCAGTGTTTACAACCACAGCGGTAGATGACATACTGGTAAATATTTCTAAAATTGATGTAGATATTTTTCGTCGCAACTTTCGTTTTTACTGAGATTTTGAGTAATATATTTTGGATATTTCCAATAATTGACACATTCAACACTAATGCACAGCATGTCGACTTGACAAATTCCAAATACTATTTCTCTCGTACTTACTTTTGTTCTTTATCTTCTGATTGTTACACAGCTACATCGAAAAGAATCGGTTCTTTGGCGACGACACGGACGGTGTACACACCAGGACCCGAGTCGACGTCGAGCGTGGTTCGCATGAAAACGTCATTGCTATCATGGATGGGAGTTTATCCGACCTCAGGATGGAAAACGAAGTCCAAGCCCGTAAATCGTCTAGCGGAAAACGGAGGAAATTCCAACAACAAACAACCGAACTTTGACGACTTGAAACAAACAATGATGGACACTTACAATTTCCAGTGATTTAATACTTACGCAGTGCAGACATTAGTTTTTGTACCTGATTGTTAAGAATGTATTGAATTTGTAGATCAGTCCAGCAAATAAGAAAGCATAATTTGGAATTTCTTTCATTGAGGAAGTACTGAAAACAATGTGATAGCAGCAGGTAGAAATGTCTTGTCCATTATCGAGGCTATATTTTGGCGCTTTCTTACGAAGTAAATGAAAGGATCAGTTAAATTATTGGTCTTTGTCTGCTGCGCTTTTTATCTGATACTGGAAAGGAATGAAACGTGATTAGAACAGTAAACGATTGAACTACAGAAGTCTTTTCAAAATGTTGAATGTATGACCGTCGCTATGAAGAAGGAGAAAAGTTTAATATATGCAAAGAAATGGAGAAATATTTTTGTAAATTTATCTAGAATGGTACTATTGATGCTGGAAAGATATCGAAGTTGTCGAATATTGTGTCAAAATGATAACTATTTGACATTTGTCTTTTTCACACGCAACAAAGCTTTAATTCTGCACAACTTTTATAAAACCAAAGTGCAATATATGAAATGTGAAAGTCTTTATTTCTAGAAAATCATTTATTTGTTGTCGTTTCTTTCTTTCTTTCTCTCTCTCTCTCTCCTCATCAATCAATCAATCTATATCTCTATCTCTTTATATATCTAGTCTATATATATTTCGCTTTCGCTCTTAGCTCTCTCTTTAACCCTTTCCTATTTATCTCACCGCCCCCCCCCTCTCTCTCTCTCTCTCTCTCTCACTCTCCCACACACACAATCGATCTATCTACCTATCTTTATATTTATCTTTCTCTATACTGTACACAGTGTATATATATATTTCTTTCGCTCACTCTCTTTCACCCTTTTCTATTTGTATCCCTCTCTCTCTCTCTCTTGGCTTTTCTGCCAATCTCTTTTCATTTTTTATTTTTCTTTCTTTTTTAATTTTTTTGTTGTATTGCAAGGCTTTATGCCAATGCGTTCATCAACATGTCTCTTTATTATTTATCTCTCCGCTTGTTATTGCCCTCATCAATTAATCCATCCATCTCATTTACAAGTTTTCTACCTGTCTAAATGTATTCTATAGTCTATGTTATCTGAATTAAGAAAAATCAGGATGAACATGTTTGCATATTTTTCTTTTGGTAATTTGAAGTAAAAAAGCTGAGGCAATGTCATTACTCCATAGCGTTGTGCGTCATCTACTGAATTGTGCGAACATGAAATATCATTTAACGTCACATTTATAAAATAATTGCCTAAATAGTTTTAATACTTACAAAAAGAGATTTTTTTCATTTTTGTTTCACTTGATTTAAGAATAATATACAGTTTAAGATTGAAAATATTGGCTTAATGACTTCAATAACTATGAATAGATGGCTCTTATTAACAACAAAAAACGAATTGGGTAAAAATCTCAACTGACAAAAAATGGCTTCGGCAATGATTTTCCCAGGCTAACGATAATGCAATCATAATATTATCTAGAGAAAATACAACGGTGTATTGCACTTGCGCCCAAGTTGATTTCATGAAAGTCTTTGCGATTGTGCTGAGGGATCATGATAATGGCAGTGAACATGTTTGTATTAGACTAACGGTACGGAACGCCGTGGGCGATTATTATTGGATGTTGAAAGACATGAACAAAACTCTTCTTTTTGTCTTCCAATTAAGGAAATGTTACCACTTTAAACACCCCCGGAAAGTTTTGAATAATGAACGGTACGTGAATGCTGGATAAATTTTGGAGAAAAATGGGCGAAAATCCGGATCCCCCCCCCCTTTCCCCAGCCTCCCGAACACTGCCACCTTATCCAAATCCTGAAAAGGGCTTGCCGCCCTGCTTTTAGGGAAAGTGCTTTAATGGAAGACGTTCTTCTTTTCTCATACTCGAGTTTTATTCGATGAGATAATCCGACTCCATCTGTCTGAAAAAATAATTCATTTTGTGACTGTCAGGGTCTATAAGTAAATCGATAATGACCTTTTCTTTCTTGTTACTGTATTCTGTTTCCCTTCTCTTATGTAGTGCGTGATTTGAAAGATATAAGAAATGAAATACCAACAAATATTTATTCACTCTTTGAGTTGTCTTCATAGTTCCTTTCTGAGAATATAAAGGGCAGGATAGTTCTTACGAGCAAATATAATATAGAACTTCTGCTTTTTGAGGCTAGTGTCAAAAGTTTTAACATATCTATAGCAAAGTGTATTTTATATTGTGAAGAATGCAATAAATACATATTTATGATTTTGTATGAATAGTAAGACTATTGTATTGGAATGACAAGAATTCCAACTAAAGTAAGAGATAGTGAGAGAGGGAGAGAGGGAAGTAGAGAAGAAATGAGTGATAGATTGGGAGGGAGAGGGAGGGGGTGGAAAACACAGATGGAAAGTTTGGGGCGTGAAGGCGATAAAGAAGGCAGAGAGCAAAGAGAGGGAAGAGTGGAAAATCAAGAAATAGAGAGTGAGAGAGAATGTGGAGGTGAGAGAGAGCAAAAGAGAGAGAGAGAACGAAAGACAACAGTGTGAATTTCATTACAATGCTGGATACAGGGAAATCTTTTAGCAAATTTGTTGGGAGAGAGTTGTATATCAATAACATGAAGACAGCAAGGAAAAAATATTGTGTCGATGAAAGCTGAAATCTGCTAACAAAGCAAAATATCAACACTTCGTATTGAGTGAAAAGAAAAGAAAAGAGTACTACCGGTAATACATAGTATTATGACACATGACATCAATACAAATTCCAGGCAAACTCTATTCTGTTCGTTTTCAATAATTACACACCCAAGTCTTTATTGAACAACCATACAATCACATGTGTTAATATAACCCAAAGTCGTACATTCAAAGCAAAAAAGGAGACAAACTTCACCTGAATCTAATCATAAGTTTGAAATATTTCAATATTGTTGAATGACACCCTGACACATTCATCACATTTTAAATGGCAATTGCTCTATTTTCATTTTTTGGGGTAAATCTAATCATGAAAGCCAGTTGATCATGGTTCATCATTAACGGTTTTTCAATCTTGTTCTAATTTTAGGGTTATAATCATTTGAACTTCTTGAAAGAACCAATGACACCTTTTCAGTAGTTTTGTTCATCATGCATGGATCCAATCGTCTGTTGAGAGCCAGAAGGTCGTTAATTTGCATCATTTTTAGATAACATCAACAACCTTCTTACTTCCAACAGATGTTGCCTTCTACGTACATATCATAGCTTTGGGATACACTGTGATGTCATAGCTTACATTGTGATGTCATCATTCTTCATAATCTATATCACCTTTACTAGTCTCCTAGTCTATAAGCACAGACTTTACCTTGTGATAAAGATTTTCATTGATGAATGAAGCCTATACCAGCTTGACAATGGAGTCAGATTTGAGTTATGCTTAGTCTACAGCACGGGTGGCCAACCCGCGGCCCGCGAGCTTTTCTGGTGCGGCCCGCGGAGCATTGAAGAAACGATAATAAAAATTGCTCATAAATGAAATGCGGCCCGCATAGCAGCGATGAAATAGGGTAAAACATTTACAAACCGCTATCTCTATTTCCATAATTTGTTCTCATCATTCACAACATATTGAATCTTTACGTGGTTGATACAAAACTCCTCAAATTTCCTCTCATTACATTACATTAACGACATTAACACTCGGGGGGAGGGGGTACTCACATACATACGGGGGTGTGCCGCTGTAATGGGTGACTTTGTCACAAAATTCCCTAAACATGGATCCCACTTCTATCAAAAATGCCATTAAAAATGGGTCCGTTTCAAAATTTTCGGGCGTTTGCCATGCAAACACCCGAAAACTGTGGAAATTAGGTCTTTTTCGAGAAAAATGATAATGGGTAGGGGTTTCGAGGCTAATTTCGAGCGGCACACCCCTGTCCAAACCAAATCTGAGTACCCTCCCCCCCCCCCCCCCCCCGGGACATTAACATCACTCACCGTGTTAATTTCAGTTTGTACATATTAATGTTGTGAATCGAGAAATAATGTTTGAAATGCCATACTTGTCTTGAAACTTACAGCCCTTTTCTCCCGTCGTTGAATTTTCTCATGAATCTTAATCGTAAACTAGATAGTCCCCTTCACTTTACATGCACCGCGTTCAATAACATTTTTTTTCTCACTGATTTTGTTGTTTGCTTGTTTGTTTTTTGCAAAATTGCAGGTGTGTACACGTATTGCATGATTTTTTATTTATTTATTTATTTTTATTTTTATTTTATTTTTTTATTTTTTTATTTTTTTGGGGGGGGGGGGGGGGGGGAGAAGACTAGCTATGGCCCGCCAAGTTATGCCAATCGTTAGCTTTGGCCCGCGAGCTTTAAAAGGTTGGCCACCCGTGGTCTACAGCTATTATAGTTCAGACCCTGCATCATTCCTTTCACAGTCTAACAAAGGTATTAGCTAGCAGCTAAACAATCACATCCTAATGCTGGTTTAGACTTTACTCCAAACCCCCCTGTCACCACAAAGTTCTGGGCCCCATTTCATAAAACTTGTTATCAATATCAAAAGCTAAATTTCTATTGCAACGGAAACGCTACAATTTCACTAGCTTATTTATTGTAATTTGTTATTGATAACAAGTTTTATGAAACAGGGCCCAGAACTTTGCGGTG
The DNA here is from genome assembly GCA_035222895.1 of Strongylocentrotus droebachiensis. Classification (NCBI taxonomy): domain Eukaryota; kingdom Metazoa; phylum Echinodermata; class Echinoidea; order Camarodonta; family Strongylocentrotidae; genus Strongylocentrotus; species Strongylocentrotus droebachiensis. Next base: position 79,642 of record JAVYIG010005382.1, on the reverse strand, counting down.
CAGGGGGGTTTTAGGAGTAAAGTCTAAATCAGCGTTAGGATCTGATTGTTTAGGGTCCTGGTTATTGAACGCACCATATCGGTGAAATCCCTCCATCGAGAATTATCTACGCCCACCACCAGCTAATCTAGAATACATATATATATTTATTATATTCATATCATTTATGACAATAATTTCTAAACCAACTCCAATAGAGTATATGGAAATGCATTATCATTCTTTCCTATCAATATATAACAATACTCATGAGACATATACATACAGTTCTATTTAACTAGTTACTATATTCCCGTTTATTTTTCCTTGATCTAACTTACATTTTTGAGTTATCAAGTGTGAACCTTCAGTGTAAGTTTTAAGTGAGATAAATATGCAAGTTGTATATAATACAGTGGTTCAATATACAGGTGTATTGGCTTAATATAAAACAGCAGTCTTTAATAGATTTCATTTTTGTCACAAGGGATAAATACATGAAAATCATCACCTACTTCTGTCATAGCAATAGCCATTTTCGTTTGACCCGGAGATCAACAGAACGATCTCTGCAGAAACTCTGCAGAAAGGCCAAAAGGTCTAACTGTCTTAATGCCGGCCAGAAGTATTACACCTCAAAGAAAAAGAAAATCATGTTTTCATCTCTTTTGCCACATTTTTATGCTGTCAAGCCTCTTAATCTTCAAATCACCCACTTTTCAAAATTTTCAAAATCTTTCTATTTTGGACACTTTCAATTACTACTAGTCTATATATTGGTGGGTTGGCGATTTACCCATGAATAAAACAATATCTAAAGAGAAAACAAAACAAAACATAACTTTATATCAATCTATGAATTGAGCGTCAAGACTAATAAAATTTCCACACACAAATATGAGTTATGGTAATAATAGGCAATCTCTCCACATTTTTATAAGTTACACATAAATCAAGTGCTGGTCACCATAATACATGATATATATATAGATAACTTTTCACCACTATTCAAACCTAATGTTGATACTGTTAGAAAAAAGATCATTTAACATACCAATATATTTCCTTGACATTACACACAACCTATACATGTCTACATGTTAAAGTTGCTCATGCGTGGGTATATAGAGGGCAGCACACGGACGTAATACCTGTTGACTCAGCGCTCTGTAGTGATCACCAAGTTGCCTACTTCACGAACGACTATATATCCATGCATGAACATCTTTAATATCAATAATTGCGCTTTGACAACAAAATCATCCGGCAGCCACTCATATACTCATAGCACGTACACACACACATACTCAATGCATACCTGGGTATAAAATTGTTCACAAACCACCTGTTAAGCTAATGAAACTTTTAAAACAAATCATTCAACAGATCCCCTGATTGCTTATTCCAACATGCAAACTTATGGCAGTAAATACAAATGAAGAAATAAAAACATAGAAAAGCATAAACTTGCAGGAAATTAGCAATCAGTGCACAAAAACACTGTTGCAAATGACAACTTGGAAGAGAACCATTCCCAATGAGATGTGATTTCCAAAAATGTAAATTCAGAAAAATCAAATATTACTAAGATGTCACTGTAATTCTTTTATAATCATGTGTTATACAACGTATATGCACCCTAATAACATAAGACCTTCTCTTAGCATTTGAATGATGCAATAATTAAATCAAATCGCTATTTTAAAAATTGTGTAATATACAAGTGCGATGAACTGTGCATTCTCACAAACTTTAAGAAAAAAACAGAAATAGAATTGTACTTACAGAAAGAAATGAGAGCTACATATACAAAGCTCCTTATATTACTGAAGGTGTATCAATTTTTATTACAATAGCCACTGAAATAAATTGTGTTAGTTTTTATGAATCATACCTTCTACAAACTAATTTCATGCATTTATAAAGTGATAATTACCAACAGTCCTATGACATTGCAATAAAAAAAAGTCACATTAAATAAGAAAAATGTCATTTCAGGAAATAACCTTGATGACTTCAAGACAATTGTAGACGAAAATATTTCACTCCAATGTACAGCGGCAATTTTTCACAACACATTGGTTTTACGAATGTACATGAGGCAAAAGTAATACACGTACACAGATATTTACTACACATCTAGCATAGAAAGTGTAAAATCACTCGATTCTACAACACCAAATAACAGAATGAGTGTATTGCTCTGATTTTGTTGATTTTACATTTAAACTCTTCATTCATCATCAAACTTAAAAGCAGTTCCTAATTGACTTTTAAAACACTCAACATATATTTCTGCTCATTGCACCTCTTGTAAAATAATAATAGTTGGGTTTTGTCTTTTGGATTGTAGCTACGAATGCCCACGATAACAAAACCAACAACTACACACAAAAAAAGGGTTACATACTCTACGTGTCCATGTGAGGTTTTAAAAGAGTTAATATAATCCATTATCTATAACAAGGGTATAACTACTTGCGCCATCAGTTTTCCTTACCAAATCAATTTCAAAATATCACATAAACAAGCATTGTTTCAAAGAATGCAAAGCTTTAATTTTTACGTTGATAAAACTAATATACTTCTTTTCCCAAGGGTGATTTATCAGGGTGTATTCAATAAAAAATAAACAAATTAAAGTTAACGGTTTTTAATAAACCAGCTAAACATTCAATGTTGTCTATGAAGATAGAGATAAACATAGTTGACCTGTAACAATGTGTCTTCCCCAGGGTGGAGAGAGGTAATGCAGATAAAGATGTTCTTGTTTTCAACGCACCCAACAGTTGACAAACATTGCTACAGAAAAAAAAAGTTTGGATGAGATCATGACCCTCCACCCGAAAAAGAAAAGAATATTAAACGACATCCATCTTTTTCCCATGGTAAATGCACCAATTAAAAGTAACAAAGAAAAAAGTAAACAAAATGGTATTAATGGAATCAAGTAGATTTTAAAAAGGTACACCTATATTAAAGTTAAAAATGAAAAATTCAAAGATCTGAAATATTAATGTATAACCTCTGTCTGAAATGTCTTTTTCTTTTAACATCACTTAGACAGCATTTATTTTAAATATCAAAATATAAACTAGCAAAACATTTGTAATAAATACTAATACAACCTCGTGGAAATAGCATAGGAACATTAATGTATAGGGTATGAAAGGTTTTAGCATGGTGCAAAATTCCATCTTAAAGCCCCACTGCACTACTTATAGCTTCTTGCGCCCTCTATATAGCAAACAATGCCTAATAAGTGACCATTGGTCCCCCATGGTCCCCTTTTTCTTATGTTAATTGAGAGCTGATTTGATGAGATAACCACCTGTCAGTGACCATGCAGGGAGGTCTAATCCTAGTGCAGAGGGGCTTTAAATGGACGTATGATGTTAGGTGAAACAAAATTTGATTAATGAGAAGCAATGGCTTGCTCCATCTGTACTCCAAACAGAAGGTCAGAGGTTCAAATGGGCTAGGACTGAGGGGGGCTAGGGTCCGTCGCTGGTGGACGTTCTGTCACTCTTTGGAGGATCGCATCCTCATGTCGCTGTCTCCGTCATCAATCTTTTTCTTCTCTTTCCTGAAATGATTGAATCAAGATATGATAAGATGGAATAATAAACAAGATATCAATCAATATATGACAGGACGCAAAAGATGCACATTAACCGAAAATGAAATCCTTTGCACATGTGATTACAAGTTGACCCTACTTTCATTTCTTAACTCGAAGAGAATACATGTTCGAGTTTGGTAAGCATTGGTATGAGTACTGTGCAATGCCCACATGAGTAAGTTAGGGAAGTATCTTCTTCAAAGAAATGTTTGTAGGATGAAATTATAATTGAATCTAGGGATTAGATAAGAGTTTTAAAAGCACTTATACAAAGTATAGCCCACATGTCGTCATGCCATGATGCTCCTGGCACTCCAACATTATTACCCTGGTCCAAGGGAAACAAAAAAAAGTGGTCTTTGTAGACAGGTTCCTTTAGTACATGTGTCAATGAGAAACCATTTTCAAGGGAAACAAAAAAAAGTGGTCTTTGTAGACAGGTTCCTTTAGTACATGTGTCAATGAGAAACCATTTTCAAGGGAAACAAAAAAAAGTGGTCTTTGTAGACAGGTTCCTTTAGTACATGTGTCAATGAAAAACCATTTTCAAGGGAAACAAAAAAAAGTGGTCTTTGTAGACAGGTTCCTTTAGTACATGTGTCAATGAGAAACCATTTTCAAGGGAAATAAAAAAAAGTGGTCTTTGTAGACAGGTTCCTTTAGTACATGTGTCAATGAAAAACCATTTTCAAGGGAAACAAAAAAAAGTGGTCTTTGTAGACAGGTTCCTTTAGTACATGTGTCAATGAGAAACCATTTTCAAGGGAAACAAAAAAAACTGGGCTATGTAGACAGGTTCCTTTAGTACATGTGTCAATGAGAAACCATTTTCAAGGGAAACAAAAAATATGGTCTTTGTAGACAGGTGGTCACTAAAGCAGACACCTCCAATGATACATCTATTAAGGAAACCTGCATGAAATAAAGAAGGTATCTTACTTGGGTTCATCGTCGTCTTCGTCATCTTCGCCGTAGTCCTCTCCCTTGCTGCACTTCTCATGGATGAAGATGATGACGATCAGGATGACGACCTCCGTCACGATGCCAAGGAAAGGCCAGAGAGCAGCCAGACGATCTGAAAAAAGGACACGAGACAACAAGTTATGAAAGCAATAAGAGAGAGTGATTCCAAAGGTACATTAAAGATTATCCACAATGAATTTAATCTCAAATGACTTCTGCTCGTTTCAATGAAGTGGTCTATTTGGAAGGATCTTTCTTCTGTTTATATCACAATGTACCTCAGATTCTCAGTAGGATATCTTTCCAAACTCAGAATATACATGAAACAAGGATTATAAATATTTCATGAGCATGTATTAAATCTTCCAACTCCATGAAATACAAATAATATTTCATCGGCACATTCATCAGAATATATCTCAAATCAATTTTTGACAGTCCGTTCGGGTCAATCTCGAGAGATAATTTTTCCTCTTTGGAACTGGACATACCTCGGACCCTGAGAAGGATGTCTTTAGATACACCCTCTGGGTGGGCCGCGTTGGTGGCTGTGCAGGTGTAGTTCTTCCTGTCCTCCATGGTGATGTCGACGATCTCCAGCTTGCTGATGACGGTGTGGGTGGTGCTGGTGTTCTTGATGGTGCAGCGCTCAGGGCAAGCCTCCTCCAGGTCTATTCCGTTGATCATCCAGCTGAACGAGGGCAGCAGAGCGGCGGTGATGACGTGGGCTTCGCACTCGATCATGGCACGGTCGCCTTCCGTGTACTTGACTGATTTTTCGGATGTAAGGGTGATCTCGCCTAAAATACATTCAGAAAAATTGTTAGTCATGCCCTACATGGACACAATGAGGTCGCGCGCTCTCTAAACCCCAGCAAATGTCAGCTTTTTGCTCATGATGTAACATTTGAAGACTTGTTTCCTGTCAATTGTGAACTGGACTGAAAATACTGTGAAAATGTGTGATTAATTATTAGGATCCTGTATAAAATGGAACAGAACTTTGTATAATGTATCAACCAATGTAATTGTGAAAGCAGTCAAATATCACGCCTCGGTCCCATGTATGGTCACCAGATGTCAGTCAACCGACCCTGGACATTATATTGTAAGCACATTCTGATATATATAACGTCAACAAAAACAATGTTCTCTCATCGTCTTGTGAATTGCCTCGATGTGTGTGAATGACTTTTACTGCTTATCTGCACTCGATTATGGCACGGTCACCTTCCCTGTACTTGATGGACTTTTCGGCTGTGAGAGTGATCTACCCTGAAAGACATTCAAAGAATATTAGTTATCAAGAAGGGAATTTACAAGTGTTTCACCTTTCCTACACTGAATGGAGGCTAAAAGTTTAAAACAAAACCATGGCTTTTTCAGCAATGATGAAAAAGAGGGCAGCAGAGCAGCAGTGATGACGTGGGCTTTGCACTCTGTCATGGCACGGTCACCTTTCGTGTACTTGATGGACTTTTCGGCTGTGTAGGTGATCTTGCCTGAAAGACTGAACGTAGGCTAAAAATTTAAAGCAGTCCAGATGTAGACATCACATAAAAAGTTAGTCCTCATCAGGGATCATTCAGACTCTAAATTTATGAATTATGCCTGACTGAACACTATCTTACCTCCTACATTGACCATAGCAGACTTGGAAGCCTCGTCAAACTCGTGAGTACAGATGTAGACTCCTGCATCAGCTGGCGTCAGGACGCGGATGATGAGAGACCCGTTATTGAAGACTTGGACATGGCTGGTATCGTCCCCGTCCAGCAGTGGCTCAGGCGTACCAGCCTTATTCACGCTCCAGGCGACGGTCTGGTCCGTGGTGCCGTCCACGGTGCAGTTTAAGAGCAGATTGTCGCCCTCTATGAATTCGGGCTCAGCGGGACTGATCACGACATCCCTCACTGTGGATATTAAGCAATGTGTCAGATATCATAAATACCATTTTCACATACTTGGAGATTTTGCTGGAATCTTGCACCTTTTGACAATTAAGTGCTTAAATCACACTTCTACAATTCTTACTATATGTGACATTTTGTGTGACAAAAGTCAACAATGGCAATCTATTGTTCCATTGGTTTAAAAAAGCAGGCAAAGAGTTAATGTAACAGGGTTTTATGTTTTCCATAACAATCAAGGGTTCATGATTTGTTTTAGTTTCGCTCAAAACAGGCATCTCGTTTCATTACCAGAACCAGAGTTTACATTCAAGTCTGAAGATCTTGGAGATCACTGTGTGAATGTACTCTCAGGCCTATTCTACTAAACTTTAAACCCAATGCTGGGCTTAAGCTTCTGTTCAAAATTGGGTTTAGCAAAAGGAAGTTAGTCAAGGAAGTAAGTCTGAGGTCTATTAAAGTTTTCCTTTGTTAAAAATGATCTTAGACCTAGACCTAAGGTTGGATTTGAATGGATCAGTATACAAACTTCAGAGGTGAATGTTAAATGCATGAAGTTGAGGTAGTATGAAACTCTTATTCACTGTTCTGTTTTTTTTTTAAACATGGATACATGTTGCTATCATTATTATTTTTATTTTAATATATGATCTCTACAGTGATTTCAGACTTTCACTGTTAAATTACTTAATCCTGTCTATTCCAATTGATTCTTTCCATTTGATAAAGATATTTTTTCTTCACTTCTGAAGCTTGGCCATAACCGTCTTTAGAGTGTTTAATAGATCAATTAAATGTGAGATCATCAGAGCTCCAAGATTTCTCTTCATGCCATACCTTCATAGACCATCAAATTAACATCAAAGGAATTTCTGTCAGTATCTTTGCAGACGTAGATGCCTGAATCGTTCTTGACTACATCCTTGATTGTCATGTTGGCATACGTGACACCCTCAGATATAATATTCGAAACTTCAAATCTGGCTGAAGTTACGATCTCTCTGTCGGTGCCGTCCTGCTGCTTTCTGTACCATCGAGTGTCAGCTGGCCCGTTGCAGTAGAAATGCGCAGAGCTTCCCTCTTCCACGTTGGGTTCTGGAAGCTGGGCATTTATCACTGAGAAAAATGGAAGATTGGGAGAATAAAAGGGAAAATTTAGTTGGTAATGGTGTCAGTTTTAAAAAGATGTCTTGGAAAAGTGTTCCCTCCCCCACTAAAAAAAATACATGTACAATTGAAAAAACTTTTTGATTAGCGATTAAACAATCTCAGATATACCATACACTCCATTCTTACAGGCACTCACTTTCACGGGTCCTCTTTCTGCAGGACTCAATATCCTCACAGGGTTAGAGAACAAATTACAATTACCGGTACAAGGAAGAGGATACAAATGAAATCATCATAAAGATGCATCTTCTTGACTAGTTTAAGGCAACCAAATTGGGACCTTCATACATGTAGGTAATGTAGGTATTCAACCAGAAATGTAAACACAGTCAACATGGTCGATGGGTAATATACATTTTCAATAGTGTCCAACTCTACCCAGGATAATGTAGCTACAGCAATGTAAACCAGACACTTTTGCGACATCAAACCTAATTATTTGTAAACAGAAGTGATTTTCATGGTATGAAAATTTGTTTAATCTACAATAAGGCCCTGGGACCTTTCAGAGGGTGGAGGCAGACGAATTCAGTGTTGTGTCGGTTACAATTCATTCATTAATTTCACAGCATGAGCCTTTCGCGAATCTGAACCAACCGCTGAACTTTTGAACATTCAAGGTTTCAGGATTTACAGCAAGTGCATGTACATGTACATGTGAACTTTCAAAATAAATCATCAAACTATTTTTTTTCTTATTGAGAATACCTAGTAACATATTTGAAAAAAAAAAAAATATTATTTTAATATCAGGCCTCAAAAATAACAAATATAGAAGGTTTATTTCTTCAAATAAGTGGAAATAACATTCACTTCATGTTAAATATGTACATGCTTGGACATGTACAATGTACATGTAGTGGTTCATAATAGTAACTTGGCGAACACTGAGCCAATGGGTATTACGTTCCTGTACAGACGTACGCATAAAGAGACACTAGTACGCAGGGGAGCGTAATATCCGTCGGCTCAGTGTGCTGCCCTCTATATACCCGCACATGAGTAACTTTAACAGCTGTTCTTCATATGTATTGTAGAAGGTAACCCAGAGGGGTAAGTCAATAGCACTCTTTAGAACATTAATTTGCAAAATGTTTCACAATTTTCCTGTTCAATGTCAACTTGAAAACAGAACATGATTATTATCTTCACAAAACTTGTACATTTTCAAGATTCTACACACCCTGTCAGCTTTACATATTTACATATAATATTAAAGTGCCTATTGTTCTTGATATCATGCCCTGGTGTCGACTTACAAATAACTTCCTGAACAACTAACACTTCCTCTGTCAATATCATAAAGACCAAGGATAATGTTAACATTGTTGGTGCAGGTACTTCTTTAACGTCATGGCATTGTCTTCATAAACCTACATGTAAAATTGTAAATGTATCCATTCAAAAACTTCACTGAAATACATTAGGTGCATTTATACAAGTTTATAGAGTTAAATTTTAGCAATTTAAACTTCCATTACATTGGCATTTTCAAAAGGGAAGAAAATCTGCATCACCAATTGAACAACTTGATTTAACTTCTAAATATATCTTAATTTTGTATTTTTCAATTTCATTTTTTGTTATCCAATGTGTATTTGGTTTATAAGAATTAATATTTTTATGTTTGAGCCTTCTACATGAATAATATGATGATTTTTTGTTTGTCAGGTGACAGCGAGTATGTCTCCTGACTATGCCTACATGTACATACAAATAGGCTTCTTTGTACATGTAGGTGATTTTGATAACACATACAATATGGGATTGTCCAAAAAGGAAATATGAGGTTGATATTAGGAAATATGAGGTTGATATTAGGAAATACGTCATCGAGTATTGATGTCATTGAGTATTGATGACAATTTCCTTACATCATCAAATAATTTTGAATTTTATATTTCTCTTCCCCCTTAAAAATCTACTATATGCCCTAAAAACAAAGTGTTACATTGTATTAAAGTGGGTTGTATTAATAATCTGTCTCATAAAACTTGACATTTGTATTGCCAAGGGAATCACAAAATTTGTGTATGAGTACGTATGTTTCTGATTATGAGGTCAAACCTAATTAAGCATGGATATGCCTACATGTAGATAAGAAATATTTACTCATAATTCATAATTTACATGCATACCCTAAAGCATATACACAGGAAATGAATTATATTTGTTGGAATGAGTTTACTGCTCTCCATAATCCAAAAAGATTACATTCTTTGACAGGAAGTGGCTTAAAGGGTATAAATCACCTTTAGCAAATAAATATGTACAGTTGGAATACATGTATATATAAAATCAACCTCAAATACATCACGTTGTTGCCAATTTGTGTTTCACTGATGACAACTTTAAAAAAATCATAACTTTCTTATCAGATTTTGCTCAAACTTTCATTTACTTGTTCCTCCCATATTTCTGTTTCAATAAAAACTACCTGTAACTTAATATCAGGGTGGAATTCTCTTTAAGTGATACAGGTGACTGAGTAGTAAGTATTTTGATACCCTTTGACGCCATTTTTTATATTATAATACAATAGCCCTACATTTTACACACTGTACTATTCAGGGAAACTATACAGACCACCCCCAAAAGGCTCATAATTGTACATTACTGCAAGGATGAAATATCTACAGATGGGGCCTACAAAAACATCCATAAAAAAAAAAAAATCCATTTTCAACAAGTTCCCAAACAAACATGTACATGTAGATAGATGTGCACTGTTATTGTACATGTGGGCCTTCATATAGATACATTGTAATAGGGTTGGGTGCAAGCGAAGTAGAAGGATTAAGCTTTAGGGTGTTATATTCAGTTCTTTTACTTTTATTGTAAGATCACACAATAGCAAAGCTGGGCGAGGTTTGTTGCAGAGGGGCCTCCAAGAGCTATATTAAAAGATACATACAGTAAATACATTAAACAAATGTAATCCCCCCCCCCCCCTTTCTTTTTTGTAATACTGAGTGTAAAACTCATTCTTTTTCATTATCATTTATGCAAAATCAAAAATTCATTACCGGTAAATACTTTGTAAATGCATCAGGTAATTGTTTATTATTAGTTCCCTCGTGTATAGGAATACAAAAAACAAAACCTATTTTAGATACGGGCCAAGGAAAGGAAGTATTGTTGGCTGAACAGATCATTTCAACCTCTTCAGTTATATGCCGCTCTTTACAGACAGAGATCTATGTTTCTTTCATGGATTCTATGATGGATTCATGGTTTGCGGAGTTCCCCAGGGTAGTTTACTGGGCCCATTTTTATTTATTAACTACATGTATATAAATGATATCCAAAAAGAAGTTTTGTTTGGCTGAACCCCTTCAGTTATATGCCGCTCTTTACAGATGGAGATGTTTCTTTCATGGATTCAATCCTCTATTGTATCAACAGACGAAACTGAATAAGTAATGTATCATTACAACAATTAGGCAAGTTGAAGGGAATTTACACATTTATCTTGAACGAATGAAATACATGTATTACCAATTTGGGGATTTTCTTTTCTTTTTTTCTTTCCAATGGATTTTCATTTCCACAAACGACATGCTGAGCACTATACTGCATCGAAACGGCAAAAACTCTGTTCCTGCTCACACATGTCCTGAGATGAAGTATTAAAAAATATAAATGCACAATTCAAGTGCAGAATGCTGCTTTACAAAACCATTTCTTCCAGATACAGGTCATACCTATCCATTAAAGGGATCCGGTAACTTTGTCTCAGATTCTGAAACAAAATTCTGGATTTAGCTCATGATGCAATGATAATTATAAACCTTTAGGTCAGTCAGGAACCCCATGACTTTTACAAGCCGATCGCCTGTCTGATTATCAAGATATTTATGATTGGAATTACAAATTTTGAAAACCGTTCGCCTGACGGTTTTCATAACACTACAGTCTATTGGGGAAAACGAGTATGGTAAAACCGGTCACTCAAAGATTTTTACTTTTTTGAGGCACTTCTTGATCATTTTGAAGCGCAATTTTTGTAGGGCTTCAATATTACACCATATCACAGACACTGATAACACGTAGGGCCGTGTATCTCAGATTTAACATTGTTAAACGATCCCTTTAATATAGGAAAGCATGAACCTGCTACTGCATGCTTCAATGATCACTTTATAGATCTATAGAAGTGCCCTCAAAACTAAACTGAGGCAAGTTTGACTTTCTACCTGGACAACAAACAATGGAAAACAGGAGTCTGAGTTTATATGAAATAGAGGGTTCCAAAGGTGAATGGTTACCGTAAGTATAGTAATACAAATAGCATATCTTCCTTAGACTCGAGGCGCGATAGGCGCAATAGCTCAGTCGGTAGAGCAGTGGTCTCGTAATCCAATGACCCGGGTTTGAAACCAAGGGGATGCGCTTGTGCCCTTTGGTATGGCATTAATCCTCATTACCAGGTCCCTCAGAGGGGACCTAAAGCCATCGGTCTTCTGGTTGCTTACTAACAAGCATTTATTGCTTTCTTTAATAGCTGTCAGGTAAAATAACCACTATTGATATTGACTCTCTTTAGAACCAGAAGCCAAAAGGGCATTGCAGATGTACCTTGTCAGATGACATGTTTTATTCTCAACCCTTGTTTCTAATGTATAAAATTGTCTGTGAATATACATGTACATGTAAAAGGTAAATTGAGCACTAAAGCATTTTTAGAAACTCAACTGATTTAAATTAACAACATTACAAGAAAAAGGCTTTCAATTCTGAATGTTTAAACTTTTCTTTGACATTTTGAGCATGAGGTTCATGTATAGAGCATGCACTGTTTTTGTTTTTTTTCATCTAAGAAAAAAATGAATACCTCTTTTACATTCTCAAAAGAAAACATCAAATTTCCTCTGGGTAACTTCATTTCTTATTTCTTCCACAATTTCTTTGCGCTTGAAAAGCTTTTCATAAAGATTGCCTCTAGGTCATGTTTTTTCCCCCCACTGAAGGCCTCTATGCAGTTTTATGCACGTTTCTTCAGGTATAATTTTTTTGGAGTATTCCATAACCAAATCTTGGTCGAGCCAAATGTGTGCACTCATAATGTATGCCCATGTGCACTCATGTGTGTCATATCTTTGCCAACTCCTACCAAACATAATGTATGGTTCATAGTACCTACAGTAGGTGGATTAGTTTAGAAGAATAGTTCATTCTCTACTTTGTAAAAGCCTACACAAATTTTAGTTCAAAGGGCAGAGGCCATAGAACTAGAATGGGACAATATGGATATTTGACCCCATCAACTATTCACACAGTGGCAATATATGTACATGTATGTGTGTACCGATGTATAAAGTGATAACTCCTTTGTATATTTGTGTAGACCATGGTTTATGGCCCAGGTACAGTCCCATCAAGAAAATGATAATTTTGGGTTTACTTGCAATTAGGCCAACAACAAAAAAAAACATATTTAGCGTCCTGCCTTTTTGAAAAATAGGAAGGAGGAGGCCTTTTTTTTCCTTAAAAAAAAAAAAAAAATCAGAAATAGATCATTTGAGCAGTATGTTTCTCATGTTTTAATTCATTGAAGAAGAAACAAAATGATTAAAAAATGATTAAAAAAAAAAAAAAAAAAAATGAAGGCGGGCCCCCAAAAGGAAGCGGGCGGGGACGCTAAATATGTATATTTTTGTTAATGGCCTTACATGTACCGGTACATCAACTACATCAATTGTTTTTGGCAATACAAAATATAAGCCAAAATAGTTCAGGAAATTCTGATTTTGAAGAAAAAAATTAACAACTACCAGTACTGAATACTCCTGAAAAAAAGTATTTGAGGGTAATTAAAAAAATATTTTGTATTTAGTGCATTCTCGAAAAAATTTGACACAAAGAAAAGAAAGAGGTACCTCATTCCCCGCCCCTCAGAGGGATTAACCTAGCATGAAACATAGAAGATTTATTCTACATCTTTGACAAAAAACATCCTGGAGAAAATGTCACCGGAGCTAATATTGGGTTCCCAATGAAACTACTATGGCACTTTCTATTCCGTGACCTTTTGATTGACTACTACTGACTACAGTACCCCTCTGATCTCCCTGAATAGTCTACAGGTGCAATCACCGTTATTCCCATAATACTAGTACAGTTATACCCATTAATTCCCTGCAGTACATGTGTGCTATGAGCACAGCTAGAGCTTCGTCATTGCGGCATTCCCCCACATAAATTAAATGAGCTAGTGACTGTCTTGGCCATGCGTGTGTGATTGCATGGTGAACCGAGCGAGCCAGCTAGCCAGGTAGGTAGTCAGGCAGTGTCATCACCGCCTCTTGCCCCCCTGGCATTTCCATCCAATTAACCAGGGGCCTGAGTAGTAGGCAACACGTGCTGCTGTACACGGCATGGCTACGTGTGAGACAAGAGCCCGAGACCGTGAGTCAATGATTTTTTGCTCTCACGTGATGAGTGTACCAGTACATGTACATACAGTACAGTACATCAGCGAAATGTTATGTACCGGTACACTTCTCTAGATCAGAGATGCCAACCTTCTTCGACAAAAAAAAGTATTCTTAAGAGCAAAAAACAGTATTTTGGGACAAAAAAAAGTATTTTTGAAAAAATCTCTCACCTTAACATATCACCCAATCGAGCAGCTTAAAAAAAACGGCAGTACCATGTATACATACCCAGATCGAAGCGCGACGTGCATACATTACATGTGGGTTGTTCGCAATGTGCGCAGTTTTGGGCCTGTATCACCATCTGCGTGCATCGTTTGAATGCGTAGGTGCATAATACACTTACGACACAAGGCCCATGATCAGGAATTAAGAAAAACGTCACTAAAAAAAAATAAATAAAAAAAAAAAAAAAAAAAATAAAAAAATAAAAAAATAAAAAAATAAAAAAAAAATAAAAAAACGTATCAAAACATACAAAAAACGTACTGCCGTATTCATAGTGAAAAAACGGGACAAAAACGGAACAGTTGGCATCTCTGCTAGATATATCTACATGTAAATGAATTGCTTCTCACATACTGTATGTGTAGTCTACAGCAAAGATGCTGGCCTACATGTATGTACAGTACATCTATTCCTTCGTGTACATGTACATGGATGCTATTGCGGCCAAACATGTACATGCAGATCTGTATTGTATTCTATATCTTCACATAACAATACATAGACACACATGTAAATATCCTGAAATTGTTGACTTTAACATGAGTTGTGCAAGAATTAAGCAGATCAACTAATCTCCAGTGAGATATTCCTTAATTTTTCTTGGGGCTCTCTCTCTCTCTAACTTATTTTTATATAATACCCTCTTTTGTAATATCCAGTGAACATCATCTACATGTAGATGCAACACTGTTTTAATATTCAATGTTAAGGAAGGTTGGGTCATGATCCGAAGTGATAGCTACTCTCTTGCACTGAGAATCCAATTCTGGTCGGCAGACTGGACTCAACCCTCCTGTAAAAGAGATTTTTTTTTCAATCTGCACTACATTTGGATCACTAGTTTTGGGGGTCTGGTCTGAATCCAGACTCAACCTCTTCTACCCCTATTATGAAAAGGGGTAAAGACAGATTACCGGTAGGTCAAGGTAATGGCTGTACCCTTTGTTTTCCTGGTGCACCCTACATGTACATGTATGATACATTGTCTAATCCCAGCACAACAACAATGAAAACCAAAGCCCACACTGTTCATATCAGCTTCAGGTTATGGATTCAATCTGGATATGATTATGGATCAAGAGATTCTGGTAGCATTCATTTTTTTCAGTTTTGGAGTCTGGACTGAGTTTGGACCTAACCCTCCACAATAGATTGAGTACATGTAGTTTGCAATGAATATTGATCAAAAGGTATGTCTACATCAGCTCGAGATTGCTAAATAGCCCGCTATTTTTGATTTGGGAAATAACCTTGAAGTTACAAATCGTGTCTTCATCAGCTCGAGACTCTACCTCAAAACTCGAAACTCAAGCTAGAGAAAATTAGCTCAAGATATTTGCTCAGCGTTCGTGCATAGTTTGAGTCTCCGGACTGTTGAAGACGCAACGGACAAACAGCGGGATATTTTGCAAACTAGCCCAAGATATCTTGGGATGATTATCTCAACCAAATATGCCGCTAATTGCAACTGCAGGCTGATGAAGACGAAAATTAGCTGCATAATTTGCGATCGGGATAGTTCAAATAGCGGGATATTTGGCAATCTCGCGCTGATGAGGACATGCCTAAAGTGGTGCCATCACCATTTAAACTAGCTCTTGGGTCTGGACTGAATTTCGGACTCAACCCTCTTCTACAGGTGGGTAGAGAAGTATGCAACGAATGCAAATCCAGTTTTGCCGGTACCGTTCATACTACAATGGTACATGTAGCTTCGGGTCTCAAAAACTAGGTTGACATTTCTGCACTGATTACATCCAGTGATATTGACACTGTTCATATCAGATTCAATTCGGAACCGACCCTCTTCTACAGTACCTCTAGTATGAAAAGGGATACAGACAGATTAGGTCAAGGTAATGGCTATACCCTTTGTTTTCCTGGTGCACCCTACCGTATATGAACCATTGTCTGTCTAATCCCAGCACAACAACAATGAAAACCAAAGTCCAAACAAAAGTCTTATAAAGTCCATACTAAAATGGTTGATTACAATGTACGTTTGAAAATACTGTCTCAAAGACATGTACAATGTAGATGGTACTTAAATGCATGTTATAACTTCTACACAAGAATATACGGTAATAAGAATTGAAAAACCACATTCTTTAATAGACAGAGCATCAATCTCCCAATGACTTGAGAGGGTAAAACCTTTGGGTTTGTAATCCTCAATTTAATCACTAACTTCTCATTCATTTAAAAAAAAAAAAAAAATTGTTAAATATCATGAAAAAGGATTCTCAATAGTCATTCTTTTTTTGGGTTCAAACTCATGGCAAAGGTGTGATATTCCATACAGTAAAACATCTAAATGCATGTAATTCAATGCAAATATTTGGTGGACAATTTCGGACTCAACAACCCTAACTACAAATGTATGATGATTAGGTACAGGTTATCCAAACTTTTTGTTGCAATAAATAAATAAATAATAATAATGGTCATATCACAACCTTTTTAAACTTCTGGATTAAAATAACATACCCGGTACATGAAGGACACATTGTAGGGAATCATCCATTTTGTTTGTCATCATTCAAATGTAAAATATGGAAGAAAGCCCTGCATTTTTAATAATACTGTAATGTAATTTTTGTTTTAAAGTACAATTTAATCACAGCCTGCAAAAGTGTTAACATGTTTACAATATTACGAACATGTAGACACATTATTAACATGAAAATATTGCAATGAAGAAAAAGGTGCTGACAAATATGAGAAACTGCAGCAGGATATGGAGAAGAAAAAAAAAATTCTAAGGCTTTGCAAGCCCGAATAGTAATCTTAAAAACATTCAAGCTTCAAAAGTCATGCAATGTTTGTTCAAAGTGTAATGTGGTGCAAACAAAATTCAAATCAGCTACAGTATGTACACCCTGTACTTTACATGACGGGAAGCTCAAGAAAAAGGAAGATTGTCAAAATAATAATAAAAAATTGCTGAACAATCCCTCCTCTCTAAAAGTAAAAACATGCGAAGTTGCGAACATACATCTTTTGATTTAAGTGAGAAAAAAAGAAGTCTCACAAAAATAAAAATCAACAAAACTAACATGTAGATGAATATAAAACAGAAAATTAGATTAAAAAGGCAAAGCTACATGTAACTATCAATCATCACTCACAAACGTATATTTAAATAGGGGACAGCTACTGGCTACAACCTAGAGTGTAAATATTGTTTGGTCAACTTTTCACCAAACATAAATAAAGAAACAGGGACGTAAAAAGAACATCTAGTTAACAAATGGGAAGCTAAATTTGCTGAGGTTCCAGATCCACAATCATTATAGCATTAATAGGTCAAAGTCATTAAAAGACTGCGCAACAGAAATAATAAAACAATAACGGGTCTGGATATAAAAGGCTATGGAGCAAGTGTTTCAGGATGTGTTAATGGGACATCATCTAAAAACATAAATAATGCAGAATTTGGATGCAAACATCTTACCATCGGAGACTGGATAATGTATAAAGCAGTTATGAAAGAAAGAAAAGAAATGCACGAGGATGAGTTACATAAAATTTAAAAAATGTACATTGATTTTGTATCACAGTTCAGGTAAAATTGACAATGAAAGATCTTGTAGGAGCCTTGGGGGAAAAAAAAGGGGGGGGGGGAGGAAGAAAAAATACTGCATTTGAAATACAAGTAAGCATATATCTGCATCATTACAAGTGATTGCATGGACTTCCCTGCATGATTCTGAATGGATGTTTATAATAAGCGAGTTCGTAATTAGGATTTGCGCATGGGCAGATAAAGGTCATTCGTACCCAAATTGTAAAACCATTGAGACGAATACTCGATCGTGCTCATGAAAGTTATGTAATCAGTATTCATTTATGCACCAACAGTACATTAAAATGATACACAGGTGGAAGTATTCTTCTCGCTTATTCATCCGTTGAAAGGAATAAGTCTGCATAAAACAACATAGGTAATGTAATGCCATTCTAGTTCTCAGCAGAAGATAATATGCACAGTATGAAACATAATATACACAGTATAAAACCAAGCCAGGTAAAATGGTTACTGGTATCTTCAATGTTGAAAGAAAACACAGACTCTTCCTCTTGTCATGCTACACTTTCCCCCAGTCATTGCTTGACACATTGACATACTAAAAACATGAACCGTACTGCTTCTCTCTAGAGATATGATATCAGGGCTCTCACTTAACTTTTTTTCTTGGTTGCCAGCCGGGCATCCTATACAGTTTTTTAGGTTGCCAAATGGCAGTTTAGGTGGTCACAGTGAATATGTTTAAAGGGGTTTGTGTAATGCATAAATCTGCCATCGGGTCTGTCGCAATTTTCGCGCCATCGAAATTACCATCCTCCATGGTAACCATGGTAATCATGGTACCAAACAATAAAATACATTGTTTGATGACCCTATATTTATCATCGTTTGATACTATGGTAACCATGGTGGATGGTAATTTGGACAACAAAATCATGGTTACCATGGCACTTTTTTTTTTTATAAGGGGCGCTACTTGAAATCTTGAATTAAAATATTAAAACTATAAAAAAATCATAATTAACTCAGTGCCCGGTACAACAGTCAGGGAAAAAATTAAGTTTTTCATTTCAGGGGCTCCATTTCAAATTTTGGGGACATTTTTGGGGGGCTACTTTTTCAACTTCCGAGAGCTTTTTTTTCATTTCGAGGGCTCTTTTTTCTGGGGCTACTTTTTCATTAATTCATAAAAGGATAGTTTGTTGAGATTTTTTTTTGTATGCTAAGGTTTAATTCGGGCTTCCTGCGTCATAATTACCCATTCAAAAAGAAAGCATTTATCTAGTTAAAAAACTAAGTTTTAATGCATTTGACTGTAACATAATAGATTGTGATTATTCTGGCCATGACCATGTTCAGATCTTCTACTGAATTTCGATAATCATTTTTTTCAAAGTAAAATTTTCACAAGAAAATCAGACAGTCGTTTAAAAACTAAGACATAAGTAACACTTTTACTAGTTCTAAGCTCAGGTTTCATACCTCGATTCACGAAACTACTTTGAAATCACGGCAATAATGATGCAAACAGATAGCAATTTCAAAGTGTTGTCAAGTCTCTTCGACTCTAACTTAGCTCAGCTCAGCTCAGCTCACACAGCAGCTGCAGTGACACTGCACTGTGCAACTGAACTGTCAGTCACGATCATTTTCTCCGATTTTCTTGTGAAAACTTATTTGAAAAATGAATATCATGGCGAGAATAATCACAAAATAAGCTTTGATTTCATACCTCTATTCACGAAAACTATATACAATAGCGGCAATCATGATGGAAATTGATTGCAGTTTGGCGATCTTTTTTAGCAAATGGTCTAGGTTCAGCTAATATGATCTATCGAAACAAAATCGACCGCAAAAAACTCGATCCCTGCGCTCCGTCTCGCAACCGCGAAAATGTACGTGTTTTCGCGTACACGTGCGTGCGACATGGTAAGCCAGGTGAATCAAGTTTTTTACGACCGAATTTGTGTATACAATTTTAGACGGAGATTCAGCGCGCGTGTGCGTGCCGACCAAGAAATGCACACAATGAATACAAAGCTAGTAGAGAGCGGCCGCTCGTAATCGTTACGGGGGCTATTTGAGATCATTTCCTTTTTTGACATTTATTTTGTTGGTTGCCAGCCGGGCAGCCAAGACGGGACTTTTAGGTTGCCCGGTGGCGTTTTAGGTGGTCAATGGCACCCGGGCAACCGCTAATTTCGAGCCCTGTGATATTCTGAATTCATAAGAAACAGTAACAGGTGTTGCCCTTTTGAATGATCTTTAAAAGACAGGGACAATACAAAAGTACTTCAACAAGGTAGTAAAAGCAGTTGAACTCTGTATCTATTAATTTTCTTTTGATCCATGAAGTTTTATTGCTATTTATCAATATTCAGTTAAGAATACCAAGCGGTATAGAGGATTTTAAAGCCTCTTAATATTTGTTATTCAATTGAAAGAAAACTGTTCAATCCCACTCTGTCTCTTTCAGCTTTAAATCAAATTCATAGCGAGCACTTATTGATGTCATATTGTGATGTGGTTGATATTCATGTTGGCCCTGTCATTTAAATCAAATTAAAATTATGAATTGAATTGATTCAAAATTATTTCAAAGCTTATCTGATACATTCATTTATGTACATGTATGTAAGTAAGTCTGTGAACTGAATTAGTGATTTTAAGTTAAAGACCAGTTATGGTCATGCGATTGCATTGTGAAAGAAACGTTGTGGAATCGATTAGAAAAAGTTGATCATCTAGCATAAGTATTGGTGTGTACTGCAAGGTTCTGGAATCATCAAAATGATACAAAATTTGGCCCAGTCTTCGTAAAGTTACAAGCACTGTACACAGAAAGATGTATATGGGACTACGCACACGTGCGCGACACGTGCGTTTATCTCTCACACACCAATAGATAAACTAATTTACCAAATATATCAATTAGTAGGTGGTTTCCCGGCAAAATTGTTATCATCATGTATTAGTCAAAACATACTCTTTCACATGATTGGTAATAAGAGCTTCCATTTCATTTTTTTGAAATTGGGGCATTTCCAATACTGGTCTTTACCTTTAAAAGTATTCATTTAATCACCACTGTAATTACCATGTCATAAGGACATAGTATGCACAGTAAATGTATGATGAAACTGTCACCGAAGATTCTCTCCTCGATTTCATTCGGTCGATTAGCCTTTCAACTACACGTAATACTCAAATCTAAATCTGGACTGTAGGGCACTCAACAGGCATGATTCAGGGATTAGTCTAGATGTGACTCAACGGTATCTTATTACGTACAGCAGTGCGATGAATTCATTTCACCTGATCCGTCTTGCTCTCAAAATACAGCTTTTCGGTCTTGTTTCAAACTTGAAAATACAGCTGATACATGTATATATTTACATGTACTGTGCTGAAGGTAAACATGTTTAATATTCATATCCCATCCATGAAAAATATGGCACAATGACTCAGTGGTAGCGCAATTGTCTCAAACTTGGGAGGTCTTGGGTTTGAAACAAATCAAGAGGCTGTTGCCCTTTGGCAAGACTATCTTAATTACCAAGTCTCTTTCCCCCTGTCCACACACAACATTTTCCGTGATTAACTATACCGTTTCGCGATAGTGATAGCGTTTCGCGATAGTTTTACGATGAAATTGTGTGTGTGGACGCTCACTAACGATACGTCGTATAACGAAACTAGTCTAACGAAACGCAGGTTTGGGCATCGTTTCGAACTGAAACTCAATAAAGAATCACGCCTAATCACGCCTAATCACGGAAAATGTTGTGTGTGGACAGGGGGAGTGTAACTAGTGTATCTAACTGGGCGGGGCTTAACGTGACCTCGAGCGAAAGGAGACCAGACTGTAGAGTTTCAGGATTACTTTCTTCTGTTTATGGACATCCTTGAATTTATACGATGATTATTTATTATGACGTTTCTTGTGTGTGGACACTTTGAAATTTATACTATGATTCTTTACGTTTCGTTATAGAGTTTCGGAATAAATTGTTTTGTGTGTGGACACGCTGTATGATAGGTAAAATTGACGACCAACATTGTGTAACTTTAACTGACTTACATTGTACAACCCAGGAGCTCCGATTGCATTGTGCAACACATCAGGCATGTAATAAAGCCTTGATTTGTTGGTAGTTTGTACTTTTGTATCAATCTTCTTCTTTCCTTGTTCTTGTCTTTTAAATCATACTAAAGAAGCTAAGCTAAAGTTTCATTGGTTTCATCCAATCAACATTCACAAACACAGATATACTCAAAATAATCGTAAATAACAAGACTGGCTGGTTCGGGGGGGGGGGGGGGGGGGTCTATTAAGTTCATGTAAAACCAACATTATCACAAACCCAATATTATCATTACATGTTATTCTTTTTCTTTCTTGTTCTTTTGTCTGGGAGCACTAAAGCGTCTAGGAGCACTAGAGCGCCTGGGAGCACTAGAGCGTCTGGGAGCATAGAGCTTTTGAAAATCTGAAAATGAACCTAAAATCACATGAAATTTCCTCTCATGAATTTGGTATTTTATGTAATAACGCACAATTATAAGCACATAAACACAATGGCCCAAATTCACAAAGGAGATTTGCCGACAAACCTCCTTTGTGAATTCGGGCCATTACCATTCAACAATGCACTTCATTCAAGGTCTGATGTTTCAGGAAAAAATTAGTGGATGGGCAACCCTTGTAATAAACTGAGGAAGTTGGAAATTAACTGCCGAGCTCTCTTACATGTTTTGTATTTAAGGGTAAAACATACTAAGCCGCGATGTAAAAGTCAACTAATTCGAGTCATAATCATATTTCTCACAAGAAACCAATTTGGACTTAAATCACCAATAATCTCAAGCAAAAAATGAAAAACATATTTCATGAAGAAAAAACGTTCTACTGTAATTTTGAGGGGGGGGGGGGGGAAATGAATAATTTTGGGAAAAACATAATGGTTGGCAGCTCTGACAATGCATGCGCCCTAGATTAAAAAAGAAGAAAGTCAGACAGGACAAAATTTGTCTGATCGAACTCATCGAAGAGTGAACACCCTTCTGCCCATCAACAGACAATATACTGTACCATAATACATACAGTACTTGTATGAGGACAGGAAATATGAAACTTCCATAGTAAACCAATAATGGATTTGAACAGGTGGCCTTACCAGTGAAAATTGAATTCAACAATTAATGGCAAGTGAATTGGATCGTAATTTTCTTTTAAATTGTTATCACATTTTGCACTACATTTAACCCTTTGAGGTTTTTCATCAAAACTGAGAATACTCCACCACATATTGCATATTATTGCATATAATTATTGTATACATGTACATTATAGAGATCTTATTATGTAGAACAACTGTTAACTGGATACATACTAATGCATACTTGTGTTTTTCTTTTTGTAATCACATTCTCCACAGTTCACAAGTATACAATGTACAGTGTGGACTGTAGACTTGACTTAAATAGAAATTATTGACCAAAAAATCCATTGCTAAGAGAGCAGGCTAGAAGAGCATTAACTCCATGAATTATGCCTACTGTGTTTCTAGATCTCGGCAAACTTCAAAGCTTCAACTTCATCTTTACCCATGAAACAGGGGGCCCTTTCTAGAAACCCTCATAAACGGGAAGTCCACCATGATATCAAGTTGGTTTTCATGAAAGCATAAAAATCTAGAGACACAAATTAGCGATAGTTTGAGTAATATCCCATTAAGAAAAATCGGAAAGTTGTCATCAGTGAAACACAAATTGGCAACTCTGTGACGTATCTTGCTAGCTCCTTCATTTTACTTTGTACAGAAAATGTCATAAATTTTCATTTTCTCGGCTATTGATGATGGAATAGTTCACACAGGGGTGGTATAGAAACACTTTTTTCTGAAGGAAAAATATTTTAAATAATTTCTTGTTAGTACAGGGCAAACAGGAGGGGAAGAGATGCCAATTTGTGTTTGATTGATTGCACCTTCAAAGAGTCATAATGTAACTTTCTAATTTTTTTATCCTTTTTTGCTCAAAATTTCACTGACTAGTTTCTCTCTTTTTTCTGCTTCTATTACAACAGCTTAATATCAGGGTGGACTTCCCCCTTTAAGTCTAACTTGTTGAAAATGGATTACCTAAACTGAGTGTTATAGAATTAATACATGTTTCTATTGGATGTCCACATTTCCAAGAACTGACCGTTTTGACGGTTTCCCAGAAACCGCCCCCGATATTGACAAGCAGTCTTTCAACTCATTCACCTCCTTTCTATGAGAAGAAAAACAAAATTTCTGCCTGAATGGGCACCCAAAGGCTTTTGAGAAAGGGCTATGTTCCGTATGTAAAGTCCACATCTAGGTATGCATAGTATAACAGCCACAAAAGCAATGAAAGACTCTGGAGGCTACAAGCTACAATGTACAATCTTCTTTGCATTCTGGATGTACTGTACAGATTTCAGAATTTAAACAGATTTATAACCCTTGGAGTCTACAACTCGACAAGATTCCTGTTGATTGTAGATTTCATCTGAATAAGCAATTAAGCCTGACACTTAATATACAAACTTATATTGTCCATTGTACTTGGTTGGGGGGGGGGGGGGGGGGGCTTTCCTGTGTATTGTGAGAGCAATCTGCACACAGCTCTATTTATAAAAGGAAAGAGAAACAATAAACTGATAATACAGGAAGATGGATGTACATGTACATGTATTTGTCTAGCCTAATGGTGAACTTGGTAAGTCAAGTAGTCAAACCAACCCTCAAAATAAACTGCTGTAGGCATACATGTACATTATTAACACCTTTTCATCATCATCATCTTATCAACATTTCAACACTAACAACCAAAAAAAGGGGCACATATTGGGTGCTACAATACAACATTTTATGGAGGCCCTTTTTTAGGACATGTACATGTACATGTACATGTACTTTTCTGGTAGTTCCAGTGGCCCAAGTCGCTGCAGTCCCATTTACCCATATTCATGTCTGTAACAACTTGATGACACTTACTATAATAATTAAATTGCATGATTAGAACCTATAATAGAAATATTGAGAGGTGCACTGCTCAAAATGCTTTGTACTTTATAAAAGCAACATCATCTGAATGTACATGTATCTCTGAAGCTTACTATTCTGAAAGTCAGAATGGCATTGGTTTGACTTCATATTGAACCTCCAATTTTTTGTTTTCCTAAATCAGTCCATTACAACCTGAAGCCTACATGAAAATGCACATTAAGCTGGACACCTTGATTTTATATGGCCCTCTTATACAGTATGTCACGGTGCGACAGTATGTGGGTCATTGTGTAATGTCTGAGTCTGAGTAAATTCAGCATCGGTTAGGATCATGTATTATTCTGCCGTGAAAATGGCCAACAAGTTACAACTACACTAACTTTCTTCTGATACTTGTGCTTTAGGAACACGCTATTAAATACACTGTACTTGGCCTTAATTGGTCTGATTGACAACATTAAGCCCACAGATTTAAAGGTTTATATGTGGCTAATTCACAACAGGCTCATCAATGAATCATTCCAGCACGTCATCCTCAATGAACAACTTCCATCTCAATATAAGTACGTAAATGTATACGTACATGTATAACTGTTACTAAGGGCTACAGTTAACAAGATAGAGCCAGATAGAGGTGTCGTGGTCAAGTGGATACGTCGCTGGACTGTCGATCCCAAGGTCCGCGGTTCAAGTCCCGCCGTGGCACTAATGTCCTTTGGCAAAACATTAATCTACATTTGCCACACTCAAGGAATTTGTTCCTTGAAACGCAGCGCACGTAACAGCTGCACTGATAAAGCCAGGGTAATTATGCTGCATTATGGTAGAGCACTTTAGAGACTTCTGATAAAGTGTTAGGCGCTAACTGTACATGTACAATATATACATGTAAGCAAATATATTATAACTCGGACTGGATATTGTACATGTTCATGGACATTGTAGGCCCATTGTTGTAAACAACATGTCTTATGTTGGACATTTTCCATCAAAACTTGATCTTTAAAGAAGAAAAATATAATCACAAACAAAAAGATTATTTCTCTATCTCTCCACTACCACTACCACCACCAACCCCCCCCCCCCCCCTCCCCCCTCTCTTTCTCATCTCTCCCATCTCTCCCTTTCTCTCTCATAGCATGCTAAATGTACATGTACAACACCTGTTTATATGCAATCCATGTACACAAACTATCACAAATTATTTTCCCAGGTTTGGTTTTCCCGGCTCGCCATGTAATATGTTTACTATGTATTTACCTGTTACCTGTATTTCTGCATTGTGTAATCTACTATGTATACTGTGTACAAGGTACACCCAACCCAACATGCACCACGCACACACACACGGACCGTCTCAAACGTACATGTACTTCATATTATCCCACTCCATCTCTTTTCCAGTTTTTAGCTACATTTGGTGTATGTTTTTCACACTTAAATCTTAAATAAAAATATAAATAATATGCAGTCTCTCATTCTCCATCATATTAGATTACTCAAAACAAAAATAAATAAATAAAATAATAAATAATACAATTAAATACTTTCCTCTAGTCCCAAATAAAATGTTCATCACAGTTCTACAAACTACTAGTAAATACATGTGTTTATATATTCATGGAGTATGATGCAGGTCTGGATTGCATAATGAGGAGTACATACACTGTACATGTACCCGTATACATGTACATTTATACATGTGCATAAATCAATCAGTCAATCAATCAATCTGTTGAAAATGAAAAGGACCTTTAGTTGTTTTTTTTAACTTTGGAGTACATTTTTTGGTATTTATCGATCCTCTTTTTTTGTTATCAACATTCCTATGACTTACATGTAATGTACATGTATGCCAGGTATTTAATTACCAATAAACGCTGTTCTTGCCATTACAGGTACAGTACAACATTACCATTTCTCTTCAAAATGCCCAAAATCTCACTAAAATATCAGTTTGTTCTGATATTAAAGTAATGTCAAAATATTACTTGGGGTCCTTCTCATGTAGAGCAACATCACAAAGAGGAACATCAAACATTAGATTTTGCATCCGTTCTCATCAATGAAACATACTTGTACATACATGCTGTTCAGTTACAATTCTACATGTACACTGTACTATTGAAACATAACACTTACATGAGTACATTATATTTCCTTCCCCTTACATGTACATGTAATGTACTTCACACCCACAACATCAATTAAATATGTCTACATGTACTACTGCCTCAGAAAATTTAATGATGCCAAATGAAAATAATCAATGGTACCAACTTAAAAGTTAATTCACGCATTCACTGAGTCATTTCTATCATGGGAGAGATCAGGGATTACATATTTTACTCTCTTGTGGATATCTCATGAGAGCTAAAAGGGCATTAATTCAATGTCAAATATAATATAACATGAATTAATTCACAATTGGGTCCCAGCAGATACATGTAGTATTCCAGTTTTATAAATATCATTTTCATAAATATCAAAGCACCTTTGACAAGATATTACAAATTAATCTGGGGAAAAATACACTTTGGGATTTTGATTAATTGTAAGGGTACTTCCCATAAAAGATCCACAACAATACAACCCTGTACATTCACCAACATTATGAATTGAATTCATGTAAAAAATTTAAAAAAAATCTTATTCTGAAAGCATATGAATATTCACCTTCCTAAAATGATGTACATGTACAGTATTACAATGAAACAAAATCTCAACTTATAATTTTGGAATGGGACATCTACAAATTTGATTTTGCTCAGTAATCCCTCTTTAATAATTGGCTTTTAAAACGTTGTGCGAGTAAAAATATGTGATTGATGATGATTAGTATTACTGCGGCTTAGCTAAATGTACATGTACAGCTGGGGTAGTAATATGATACTTTGTAATAAGCACAGTAGAGTATGGTTATGTAAAGGCGCTATATAAATATCAATATACATGTATATGTATGTATGTAAATGTATATATATTGGCTGTGCTATATGAAATGGACCTTATTATTACTATCATTATTCTCTGGAAGAGGAGAAAATCTACCAGAAATTAGAAGACTGCTATAATGGCCATTTTTTGTTATTACTGGTAGATAATTTTGTAAACAACTTCCTGAGAATCTGAATTTTCCTGTCCAGTTTTGAACTGTACACTCTGTAAAATTTATGTAAATGATACACATAAGAACTACAGAAATTCATGGTGGTGCCTTGAAGAATCAGATACATGTACAGTATGACTTCCTTTTATACCCATCTTACCTGTTTCATTCAGTGAGACTTCTGTAATGTTGTTGACTAAATTGATTTTGAACAAAGTAAAGAAATATCATTTCGGGCAGATGCAAAATGTTCACTAAAATGTTTTCACTTAGCCCATCATCCATGTATGAAAATCAATGTTAATATGCAAGTCCGACTCCCTTTAATCCGCCAGGAATGTTAGCCGTATTATTTTCAGATTCAGATTTACAATCAAACACGATTTACATTCATATCATTACAAATAAATGAAGACAAAAATAATTCAACTGTTCCGAGTAACATCAACATTTCAAAACAGTCTTGTATTTTTGTGGTTAAAAAAAATTACAATAAAATAGATTTGTTAAAATGATATGTTATTATTAGATGCTCAACACCGCATTATAACCGCAGACTGCCTGTGAGCATTCTGTTACTGCCACTAACAATACACAGCTCAAACGCCCTTCTTGCGGGCAGCCGACTAGATCTATATAAATTATAAAACTTTTTTTCTTCAAACAAGACAACTTGAATAATTGTTTAGGTATTTTCACTGATCATTACACCATGTCATTGTCATCTCATTTTAACAACCTTTATCTGTTAACAACATGTATAACTTGTTTTTTACAATTGCATAAACATCCTAATCCTATCAACATGTTCAAGACACACACTCAGACACAGCCAGTCATGGAGGTGGAGCATTGTAAATTGTATGAAGGGGTGACCAAAGTTCGCGCAGATTTTAGAACAAATTAGAAAATGTGATATTCGATCCATGTTTTCTCATATTCTACACAAATTTATTTATTTTAATTACTACCAAATGGACGGCAAAGTATTTTACTACCAATTGGTTCAACTACAACATTTATCGTCGAAGGATTTCGGAGATATCGCGATCTAAAAATTCGATGTCCGATCGTGCATGCGCGCTGCATCTAAAAAAGTCATAAAAACAACGAGACCTAAGTTCACGCACGGGGGTTTACAGCTGATTTATACAAAAATACGATCCATCAAAAATAAGGTAATTTCATAATTTGCAAGGCAAAATATCATACAACCAGACGGTACCACTTATTACTTACAATTTTGAGGATATCTGCTCTCAAAATGAAGATTTCCAGACCCTTATCGGTAAGTTGGTAATTTTTCGGAACGGACGCAAATAACTGCAAAATGTGCCGATCTTTTGTCAATATTTTCACAATTTCGCACCCAATTCCAAAGAAAATTTCGTTTCTGGGTAATTTTATGATCCTCTTTCCATTGGTGATATCAGATTTTCGAAATCTTACCGATTTTTTGAGAAAGCGAACTTTGGTCACGCGCGAACTTTTGTCACACAGCCATATCTAATCTAGGCCTACATTATTCTTGTACACAGCTACATGTATACTCACTCTGTGTTTGTGCGCTGGAAATGTGAAGGGAGACAGCTACAATGCAGATTGCAAGAGCGGCGAGAGGCTTTGAATTCAGCATTTTGAAGACGTTAAAACTCTTGTTCTTCGCAGAAATTGGAGTCGTAATTCTAATAAGTCTAGTGATACCAATTTTAAGGTTATAATGTGAAAATAGGAGGCTAAATGCGACTTTCCAGGGACAAGATCGTCAGTCATTCGCACAGAGTCAGATCAGAATCGCCCAAGTAAGCTAGTCTACCTAGAAAGCAGCAATTTGTTTATCTAATCTGATATAAACATCAGAATGATCAGATAGATCAAGTTGTATACAATCCAGCTTATTTAATGCAATAGGTTACAAAATATACATTTTTGAATTATATCTGTTTACAAAATTGAATAGTTTATTGATCTGAAGTGAAAGATGCAGTCAAAAACTTAACTTAACATTAAGATAGTCTTCGAAGTGAGAATAAGCTTCGGTATGATGACGTCATTGCAGATAATTAAGTGAGTACAGATGGCGCTGTTGCAAATACAGATTTGAAGACTTAATATGCCTGTTTTATTTTGTTTACAAATAAATGTGATTAATTTGTCATATCTTATCGAACACATTCATTTCCTTGGTCTCAGTAGCTTTACGAGGTAGATGTTTTATTACGCTGTATTTCATAGTTGTCGTTGAAAGGTCTAAAGGTTTGTTTTATTTCTTAAACGGCCAAACCTGGGAAATAGAAAGATACAAAGATACAAAGATATGTTACAACTAAGAGTCTAAGACAATAAAAATATGAATATCTTACAAAAAAGGTTCTTTGGCAACAAACGACACACAATAAATTGAAGGTAAGATTTCAACAACAACAACATCAACAATAAATCTTAATCAAAACTATAAACTCTGTATAAGATGTTGTTGTAGTTAGCTCACCCGGTGTGATGTGCGCATCTTCGGTATTTGTTGTGGTCATCCATGCTGTGGTCGATGCATCGTTGGGTAGTTGTTTTCTGAGAGTATTTTGTAAATAGTTTTATATATTCCATATTTTTTGTATTCATTGATATGTTACATTACATTGCAAATTGACTTATATGATGTATATGTTCCAAAACAGAATATTGATTGTTACATTACATTGTAAAGTGATTATATGTTTATAAACAGAATATTGATGTACATCAATGAAGTTTAATAAATACAATACAATACATGAATCAGTTATCTTTGTCACATCATATGAGGGGGTATTAACTTAACAAGCTGTGCTTCAACCAAGGTCTCCTCGTCTTTCTTGTAATGTTATGATTATATATACTCTAGTTTATCACATGTGTTTTCTTGAAGACAAATAAACTGATACTTAAGTGGATAGTCTTCTCTTTTCAGTAATCGCAAAACAAATTTGCGACGTGGGGCCCGGGGGGGGGGGGGGGGTGACAGGTGATACCGTCTCTCTAAAATAATCGAGACTTTTCTTTTTGTGCTCATCAAACATTATTGGCGGGTCTACATATTATATTCATTTGTGCTCGCTTCAAAATCAATTTACAATGGGAGAAAGGCAACGCGTACATATTGAAAAATTACCATCCTCCTTTTTTAATATGAGGTTAAAAGATTAAAAAAGGATACAAAGAGGTAATACGAGTTTGACTTTGGTAAAATGTAAAAATAGCAACTGCTATAACAAACTTTCTTGTGATTTTCTCATTTTAATGGAAAGAGGTAGGGCTATAATTAAGCTACCATGCTTTCATTCTAATATTTTGGAATGTATGATTGGATGGGCAACAACAAAAAAATACATTCTTTTTCTCATTTGACATTTCAAAAAGCGATCCATTAAAAAAGGGAATCCCCCCCCCCCCCCTATTTGTTACCCGAACACTATTTGGTTGATTGTAACACGATTTTGTAATACCAATGTCAAAAGGTTTTTTTTTCTTTCTTTCATCCTCTATTTTCATTCGGGGATGACTGAGAGAACATTTTTATATGGGAGGAAGGCACCATATTGAAAAATTACCATCCTCCTTTTTTAACATGAGGTTAAAAGATTAAAAAGTGAAAACGAGTTGGACTAATTGGTCAAAATGTAAAAATAGCAAACTATAACAAATTTCCTTGTGTTTTTCTCGTTCTAATGGAAAGAGGTATACTCTCTTAAAAAAAAAGAGTGAATTTTCAAAATCACGGACGTCACTCCTCTGGAAAGTGAAAATGGAGTGAAAATAGAGTGAACATTCACTCTTTTTTCTTAGAGCTGTAATTCAAATGTTTTAGAATAAACAAAATCATTGGATGGGCAAAAAAAAAAGATATTTCAACACAAAGGCGGCGATCACAGGTAATAGCCCCCCCCCCCCCCCCCCTCCTATCTGTTACCCAAGCACTATTTGGTCGATTGTATCACGATTTAAACGTTATTTTTTATAATCCTCTATTTTCATTCGGGACAGCAGGATGAGGAAACTTGAGACAACATTTTTATAAGCTTCGAAGAAAGAAGTATATTTTCTGGGAGTGGGAGCATCATTTGTGTAGTTTAGCAGCATGCGTACAAAATGATATGCACGCAACTTACGAAACTGAATTGATTACATCACCAATTTCTAGAGCGATCTCTGGGCAAACATGTGTGAATTGAGGTGTTAGAAGAATTGCTTGTTTTGAAGCTTTTCATGTTTTTAAGTGTTTCACCAAGATGTCATACTGCAGATTTAGAGCCTTTCGGCTACATGATATATCTAACAGACTGCGATCATGTGCATGGAGGAATTCTTTTGTCGCTGTTCATCCGACGAAACCACTAACCCATCGGACAGCTCTTGTACGCCACGCCAGCGGAGCAGGCGGCAATACGAGGACAATTCCGCTATGTCCGGGAAGAACGAAACTCGGCAGTAACCTTATGAAATCTGAAATTTCAAGACGTTTAACTAGGACAGATTTCTGCAATAGACACATAGCAAGTCTCAGTGTACTTGATCCACATATAAAACAACAAGAACATTTTGTGTCTCCATCCAGTAAAGCTTTTTCAAGATCGATTTGGAAATGGAATGGCGATAGAGGGAATGGTGGACTTGGAGGAAGACCAGGGAATGGAGACGGAGAGGCATCCAGTGGAGATGGATCCGGAGGGGAGGATGGAAGCTCTTCAAGTGGAGATGGAGCAGGGGATGGAGGGGACTACCCACCTCCCTCCATGGTCTCCCTTAGTCCCATGACGATCCCAGAAGACTTTTCTCCAGTGCCGCTGATTGCCGTCCCAAGAAATCCAGTCTTTCCTAAATTTATCAAAATAATTGAGGTTGGTACCAATATTCTGTCCTGCTTGAATTTGGTATGATATCTTCCAGAAGATGTCTGTTTAAACTGTGTTATTATTTTTATTTATTTATTTTTTACTTTGTTATGATACATTCAACTTTATGAGAAAACAGTTAAAACACCTTTACAGCGTCTTTTGCATTTTGGAGGAATCCTACCAAGTACATGAAACAATTGTTTAAACCGAAAAAGAAAAATAGATCTACAGTGTACATTGGCCAATTAGTTTTTTCTAGTTTTATGTTTCTTTCTTCAAAATACAAGGTAAGAGAGAGGACATAGCAATTAGCATCGTCTGTTTACAATGGTTGTAGAAATTCAAATGCAGAATGAATATATCTGGGAGCTGATACTTGTTGAAATTATTTGTTTAACATTGAAGTGTAACGATAGTGATATGTTATGATTATTGTTTACAATATTGTTTGTGTTTTTTTCTTCTGTAAGTCCTATTCCCTTTTTTGTGTTTGATATTTGTTCAAAAATTCTATAAAAAAGTATAAGACTCTTATTATTATGATTATTATAACTTTTTTCTCACTTTTATGTTTTCTTCAAGGTGACAAACAAACCTCTGATGGAAATCTTGAGGAGAAAGCTGAGATTAACTCAACCCTATGCAGGAGTTTTTCTGAGGAAAGATGACAAGTGAGTACTAGGCCTGTCCTCATCAGCTCGAGATTGCCAAATAACCAGCTATTTTATCTATCCCGATCTCAAGCATCTTCATCAGCCTGCAGTTCCAATTGGTTGGATATTACGTCGGGATAATCATCCCAAGATATTTTGGGCTAGTTTGCAAAATATCCCGCTAATTGTCGTGTGTGTCTACTCTTCACCAGCCCGAAGACTCGCACTATGTGCGATCGCTGAGCAAAATATGTCGAGCTAATTTCTCAAGCTGGAGTTTCGAGGTCGAGTCTCGAACTGATGAAGACGCGATTTGTAACTTCTGGCTTATTTCCCAAATCAGAAATAGCAGGCTATTTGGCAATCTCGAGCTGATGAGGACATACCTACCGAATACCTGCAGACTTAGACTGTTTGACAAATGAGTTGAATGAATATAATTAGAGCAGGAGATTAACATTGTATGACACCATCTTTTTAAACTTCAAACAGTTCTGAACTCCACGTTGTCTTGAGTATTCATTAGACTTGGACATATTAGCCATAATGCAAGTTTTTACATAATTAAAGATAAAATTACATGTAGTTACGGTAATAAGATAAATACTTTTA
Source organism: Strongylocentrotus droebachiensis (assembly GCA_035222895.1). Lineage (NCBI taxonomy): Eukaryota > Metazoa > Echinodermata > Echinoidea > Camarodonta > Strongylocentrotidae > Strongylocentrotus > Strongylocentrotus droebachiensis. The sequence continues at coordinate 45,519 of JAVYIG010005382.1, read as the reverse complement.
TTACATTAAATAAAATATGAGAATGTAGAAATGTGAAATGTATCTTACTAATGTCTGCTGGGGGGAGTAGGGTGGCGTTAAAATATGCCATGCGATGGATGATTTTTGCATGATCCTTAATTTAAAAATATAGCTAAAGATTGTTTATTTTTTTGTTTGAAGCTTACTTTTATTGAAACTTTGAAAACGACTTCCGGTATTAAGAATTATTGTATGGAAAAGGCTACCTGATAGATCATTTGAACAAGGTCTCCTCATATGAATAACAAGCTCAGCTAGTTCTCCATGAAATGTTCTGTTTCTTCATTTTCTTGTATTATTCAGAGATGAGACGGAGATCATACCTGACCTGGACGCTGTCTATAGCGTTGGAACGTTTGTGCAGATCCATGAGATGCAGGACCTTGGTGACCGTCTTCGTCTGGTGCTCATGGGTCATCGCAGGTATGTGATTATCTTCAAAGCTTGGACTCTGGTATGACTCTTGACCATAGTCACAGAGAATGGGTCAAGGCCTAAATTGTTTTTTTGCCAAGATTTGTTATAATTATACTAAGCTACAGTACTGGGGCCTTATTCAATGCTTTAACACCATCAAAAGATTTACTTTGCCAGATACAGTAGAATTCAGATGCCTTTCTTAGATCTCTTCCAGATATTCAACAATATAATAGTTTCATTTTGTATTATTTCAATGGAGAAGAGCTTAATTGTTTGTGGTATTTCAACTTCATGTCCATTTTTCAGTCGGTCAGTCTGTAATTATACAAACTTTTAGGTTTGGCCTTCTTTCTCATGAGCTATACTAGTAATGGAAGAAACTTGTTTATTTCCCCCTTATTTTTACATATGTCTGAATTAGGATAAGAATATCGGGCCTTACAGAGGATGTACAAGAGGCTTCCCCGGAAGCTGTCCCAGAAACTGTCCCAGAAACTGTCCCAGAAGCTGACCCAGATTTATACAAACTTTTTAGTTTGGGCTTGTTTCTCATGAGCTGTACTAGTACCGGTAATAGAAGAAACTTGTCTATTTCCCCTTATTTTATTTCTAAATATGTCTGAATTAGGATAAGGATATCAGGTCTTGCAGAGGATGTACAAGAGGCTGCCGCAGAAGCTGTTCCAGAAACCGCCCCAGGAGCCGACCCAGAAGCAGTCCCGGAAACTGCCTCAGAAGCTGTTACAGGAACTGACCCGGAAGCAGTGCCGGAAGCTGACCGGGAAGCACTCTCTGGAGTAGACGGTGAGACTCAGGTAGACAAGGCCCAATCGTTGGAGAATGAGAATGAGAATGTTTCCACCGAGCCGGAGGAGGAACCACAATCACAGTCACACCCTGATCAAGTACTCATGGTGGAGGTGGAGAATGTGAAGCATCAGACATTCAAGACTACAGAGGAAGTCAAGGTAGGAATATTAATGCTGGTGGTCTTGTGATATTCATATTTGTATGACCCTGCGACCTTGATACAGGAGGCATCACTTCCAGGTCATTCATCCTATCAATAACTTAAAGCCTATCTGCACTAGTTTGGCCAGGAGGGATTAAACCTCCCTGCATGGTCACTGACAGGTGGTTATCTCATCAAATCAGCCCTCAATTAACATTAACCAACGGTCACCGATTAGGCATTGTTTTCTATATAGAGGGCGCAAGTAGCTCTAAATAGTGTAGTGGGGCTTTAAGAACCATAGAGAGGATTTTAACCAAACATGACAGGAGTATAAGCTTTCAAAGATGTAATTATTAGATGTTGGATGGAAGAGGTCAAAGGCATTGGTTACAATGATAAATTCAAGATATATGGTTTGGATAACTATGATTAGAATGTTTGTTAAAATCTATCCAATTTTTTCAATTGTGTTTCAGGCCCTTACAGCGGAGGTGGTGAAAACAATAAGAGACATCATCGCATTGAATCCACTCTACAGGTTAGTACTTGTTTTAAAAAATATAAAAAATATAAATTCATCTTTTAAAATAAAATGCATTGATGAATAATAAGTAATCTATCTGTGAACAAAGAGTAATTCCTTTCTTATATAACCGAGTATATATAAAGTATTGATTAGACCTTGATCTGAAAGAAGAACAGACCTGGCACTAAGGAAGTAAGCGTAACCTTGTACAGTCTGTTTGGAGCCAGAAGGATGTTAACTCTGTGTTAAAGCATGTGAGTTAAACGCCCTTCTGGATCCAAAGAAAATATTTCAGTAGGTCTACTTCATGCCCCCTTTAATAGAGGAACATTCTTAGAATTAGTGTCTTATTAAACCACGCTCATCAGGACAGAGTTTTGTTGAAAATATGATACATTTAGTGATCTGAACCTATGTGGAAATACCTTAATTACACAAACATAATCGAACAGAGATGAAAATATATTTCCTTGTTAATTTTGTTTTTATTTCAGGGAGTCTGTAGCCCAGATGATCCAAGCTGGCCACAGAGTAATAGATAATCCGGTGTATCTGAGTGACCTAGGTGAGTACAAGTTGAGATTGATTATAAAGTTTACGTGTCCCGAGTATGTATGGTTAATTGATAATAATTCATCCTTCTTGAAATAGGATTGTGAAGATTATTTCCATGGAAGATGGTTTCCTGCACATAGTCTGAAAATATTCTTAAATAATGAATTTTCATGCAAAAGTTAACTCAAAAGTTGATCTATGAAACTTAATCGATCAACAAAAATGAGGTAATAGACTAGGTGAAAGACGTTTAATTATGCAAACTCATCTATCTACCCTGATACACAGAGTATCATCATTGTAAACAGCAGACTTAAAAAATAAAAACACATCATGGATTTTCAAAACTGTTTTGATTGCTTACAGATAATGGAAAAATTTGAAATTTGAAATTTGAAATTCACTAAACTGTCCCTAAATAGAAGCCGCAATTTTCTGTTTATTGTCCAAAAATAATATGAAAAGGATTTGATCAAGGCCTATTTTCTTTGGCTTTTTCTTTCATTCTAGGAGCTGCGCTGACTGGAGCTGACCCAGAAGAACTACAAGAAGTTCTAGAAGAAACTGATGTGAGTATCAAATATGTAGATCTAGAGTTTCAGTACCTTTAGGTCAAAATGTATGAATGACTTTCATAAATTGCTATTCCACTAGGTCATTGAAAACCAAGAAATGTAATAATAACAATAACAATATATTCATTTGTAAAGCGCAATAACAATGTGGCTATATTCTACAACACTGCAAGAGCTCCTAAATGCTGTGCTATACATACTATATGAACAAGTGAGTTTTCAGTCTTGAATTAAAATTATCTAGTGATGGGGCTTTCCTTATTTCTAGTGGCAATCTATTCCATAATGTAGGGGCAGCACAAAGAAATGACCGGTCTCTGAGGGTTACTTTGGTTTTATATGGGGCTATTTGCAACATAAATGTGTCTTGTGTATTACAAAGGTTATGACCATGAGTTTGAGACTTGATATTCAACAATTCAGTAACATAACTAGGAGTTTGACCATTTAGAGCTTTGTAAACTATCATTAATATTTTTAATGTGATTCTCTGGCGAAACTGGCAACCAGGGTAGTTCCTTTAGAAGTGGGGTTATTCGAAAGAATCCGATTTATAGGTGAACTGATCATCTGTTGTTGCTTTTCTCTTTCTTACAGATACCAAAGCGTCTTTACCTTGCTCTCAATCTCCTGAAGAAGGAATATGAACTCAGCAAGCTGCAGCAAAGACTTGGAAGAGAGGTACAAACTCAGCTCTTCCATAATTAAAACAGTGATGCAACTAGCCAACTACCCCCTCCTCCCCCCACCCCCTATAATCACAAACATAACCACTACACCTGGGATACTCCCATCTCATGAGGTCAACTACAGCTGGAAAGCTATCCACTATGACAATATTTCTTCAAATAACTACTATACACCAATAGGACTTTTATTCCTTAATAACTCCTTTTTTGGACACCCCACTACAATGATTTAAAGCCTATCTGCACTAGTTTGTCCAGGAGGGATTAGACCTACCTGGCAGGTGGTTATCTCATCAAAACAGCTCTCAATTAACATTAGAAGAAGGGGACCATGGGGAATCAACAGGTACCGATTGAGCATTTTCGGCTATATAGAGGGCGTTAGTAGCTCCAAGTAGTGCAGTCCGGCTTCAAGAACCATAGAGTTATCAGCTGGTTGTAGTATGTCATCTTTATAGGCAAAACAGCCTAGCCTACAAATAAATGCAAAACAAAACCAAGAAAATCATTTTATTGGATTAGTCAGAATTGTATAGTAATTTACATGATGTGTACAAGCTGCACCCTGGTGATATTTACAACATTTTCGCCTGATGGAAAAACCTTTGCTTGTGATTCTGTGTTTTAACAGGTTGAGGACAAGGTGAAATCGGCCCACAGGAAGTACATGCTTCAAGAACAACTGAAGATCATCAAGAAAGAACTCGGTCTGGAGAAAGATGACAAGGATGCCATTGAGGAGAAATTCAGGGAAAGGTTAAAGGTCAGTGCAACACCCCTCCATCTGACATGCTCTGACATTTGCTCTGGGCTATGTTTCATCCAAGATGTAGCGATAGGGTTAGGCTTGTAATTAGGGATTAAGGTGAGATGTCTAGCTAGGTTAATAGGACATTTTGTATGGTAAGATCAAAGGGTTGAAGTTTGTGTACATGGAATTGACTGCAGAGCAGTAGTTACTCGAGTGTGTTTGTCAATGAACCCATTCTTTTATTGGCTGCAATTGATATAAATTGTGTGTGTTCATGCAGATTTTATTTTACCATATTTCACCATATTTTTACCATGAATTTTATTGAATACAGAAATCAGTGCATTGAATGAAATAAACAATAACTTAAGTGACCATGATATTGATTCATTGCACACTATATATTTGTTTGAATGGTTTGTATTTTATCTGTATAACTTTGCAAATTTCTAATTGGAGTGTAATTTAAAGGATTTTTCAATACAATGATATTTGTATACATGGTATTATATCTTGCCTTCTACTCGTTTTCATCCTCTGCACACAGGATAAGACGGTTCCAAAAGTAGTCATGGATGTGATAGAGGAGGAAATGAATAAGCTCTCTTTCTTGGACAACCATTCTTCAGAATTCAGGTTTGTGTTTGTTTATTTTTAAGCCAGATATTCGATCCCATTGGCACCTACATATTGTTTTTTCATTAGGTACTTACTCATTGGAGGGGACAGTAGTATTTGTAACTGTACTCCTTTTCAAGACTTCCAGATGTATGAAAATAGTTTCAAGATGGAGTGAGTTAGGGAGTTGCCCCCAAAAGATTGTTTGATGTTTTATTCCCCCCAGATCGGATCTTTACCATTTGGTGGAGCTCTTTGCTCCTGTCTTTTATTAATTGCCTATGACAATATTCTAAGGAAGGTATTTGTTGTATATATTTACTTTGAAAACAACACAGTGTAATTAATCAGATTCATGATTCTCTCTCTCTCTCTCTCTCTCTCTGTCTCTCTCTCTGTCTCTCTCTCTCCCTCTCTCTGTCTCTCTCTCTCTCTCTGTGTCTCTCTCTGTACAGTGTTACAAGGAACTACTTGGATTGGTTGACCACGTTGCCATGGGGAATGTACAGTGAGGAGAATGTGGATCTGAAGAGAGCAAGGGAAGTTCTAGAGGAGGATCATTATGGGATGGATGACGTTAAGAACAGGATACTGGTATGTGACAGGGATGAGTTGAAGGGGGATGGGGAAGGGAGGGGAGGGGAGATGAAGGAGAGGGGAGAGGAGGGGGAGGGGAGAATGGATGACGTTAAGAACAGGATACTGGTATGTGACAGGGATGAGTTGAAGGGGGATGGGGAAGGGAGGGGAGGGGAGATGAAGGAGAGGGGAGAGGAGGGGGAGGGGAGAATGGATGACGTTAAGAACAGGATACTGGTATGTGACAGGGATGAGTTGAAGGGGGATGGGGAAGGGAGGGGAGGGGAGAGGGGAGAGGAAGGGGAGGGGGAGGGAGGAAGGGGAGGAGGGAGAGGGGAGAATGGAAGATTATTATGGGATGGATCATGTTAAGAACAGGAGACATACAGGCATGTGACAGAGATAAGGTAGAGGGGAAGGGGGAAAAAAGGGGAGGAGGGGAAAACGGAAGATTACTATGGGATGAATGGTGTCAAGAATAGGATACTGGTACTGGTAAGTGATAGGGAGGAGGAATGGGGAGGAGGGAGGGAGTGAAGAATAATATGAGGGGGTAAAAAAAGGAGGTTGATGATCAAAGGTAACAGCAAGGATAGAAAGACTTGATGGATGAAAAGAAAGAGAGACAGATGGACAGGGAGACAGACAGTCTAATAAACAGACTTGCAGTAAAGAGAATAATTAAATAAAAATAAGCAGGTAATAATTTGGCTCCAGATAGGTTACAGAAAAATCTAAAGAAATGTCTAAAGAGGATTATTATGAAATAAATAATGTCAAAATCTGGATAGTTAGAATTATAAAGAGTGAGGCTCTTTTTCTTGTTTAAAGCCCATTTGTACTATTGTAAAAGAGGGATTGGACCACCCTGCAAGTTCACATGACAGGTGGTTATCTCATCAAATCAGCTCTCAATTAACATAGGAAAAAGGGGATCATGGGGGACCAAAGGTCACCGATTCGGCATTGTTCGCTATATAGAGGGCGCAAGTAGCTATAAGTAGTGGAGTGGGCCTTTGAATCATTGATAATGTATACATTGTTTGCTCCTATTCTGCAGGAATTTGTAGCTGTGAGTCAACTGAAGAAGTCCACGCAAGGAAAGATCCTGTGTTTCTATGGACCTCCAGGCGTTGGCAAAACCAGTATAGCCAAGTCCATAGCAAGTGCACTGAACAGAGAGGTATGATAAGAAGAGAGCTGTATTTGTGACTGATAATACATCTAAAATGCCGCCATGTTGGTGCTGTTTTTGTTGTTGTTGTTTCATCTCATAATGAAATAAATGCATGATAATTGATACACCTTTATTATGAAATTTATTTAAAAAGGGAACAAAAATGATATCAGTGTATGAACATGCCTGTTGATACATTTTATATAATGTTCCTCTGAATGATAAACAAGTATACACATCTGTTCACACTATTTTGAAAGCAATTTGATATTTATGATAGGAGCATACAGTATGTAACCTCAAGAAGTGATCTGTAATAAGTTTGTGTAAATATTATCTTTTCAGTATTTCAGATTTAGTGTTGGAGGAATGACAGATGTTGCTGAAATCAAAGGTCATAGGTTAGTAGTATGTTGTATTTTTTTGTTCCTTTTCCCCACCCCAAACTCATTGAGAGCTAATAATAATTTAGTAATGGTTTCTTATTAAATGTTTTTACAGAATACTGACCAGAGCGCTGATACAACAAAAACAAAGGATATATTTGGAACAATAACAGAGAAACATATTGCGCTTATCTATTAAAATAAAAAAATGCAGTACAAATTTAACACTTTTACAATAAAAGCAATATCAAATTCAAAGACATTTGGAAATTTATAACTTAGATTTCTTCCTTTTCGTTTTTGACACATCTAGGCGGACGTATGTCGGAGCCATGCCAGGAAAGGTCATCCAGTGTCTGAAGAAGGTCAAAACTGAAAACCCACTTATTCTTATTGATGAGGTTTGTATACTATCTTGCTTGTCGAACTGCTTACATATGTTAACCCTTTAGCAACTAAACCGCCCGAAACCGCCCCTCCTTTTACTCACGAAACCACATGTCCGTTTACAATGCGCTATATAGTATCCGTTCTAGGGTCTACTGTGATAATGTTATACATGCCTTTTACTTACGATGTCTACAGTAAGATTCTGCATAGAAAAATAGGGCATGTTACATATTGTTCAGAACAATGTCAAAATGAAAGCAATATTGCAACATCTTCCAGTGATTAATAGGCCATTTTTACAAAATCTTGAGTTGCTAATGGGTTAAAGGGATCCGGTAACTTTGTCTCAGATTCTGAAACAAAATTCTGGATTTAGCTCATGATGCAATGATAATTATAAACCTTTAGGTCAGTCAGGAACCCCATGACTTTTACAAGCCGATCGCCCGTCTGATTATCAAGATATTTATGATTGGAATTACAAATTTTGAAAACCGTTCGCCTGACGGTTTTCATAACACTACAGTCTATTGGGGAAAACGAGTATGGTAAAACCGGTCACTCAAAGATTTTTACTTTTTTGAGGCACTTCTTGATCATTTTGAAGCGCAATTTTTTTAGGGCTTCAATATTACACCATATCACAGACACTGATAACACGTAGGGCCGTGTATCTCAGATTTAACATTGTTAAACGATCCCTTTAATGGGATATGAAATAATTGTCTTGAATTGTTGTAAGAGGTGAGATAGATTCCATCATATTCCAAGAAGATTTATCCCAAAGTTATTTTGTTAGTTTGCAAAATTGACTTGATAGGAAGTATGTGATTGCTGAATTAATTAAGAAATTTATTCATTCTACCAATGTGACTATTTGTATTTCTTGCCTTTCCAAACAAACCCTTTATATTGAGGATATTTATCAAGTAAAATGTTCAACGAGGATTTCTTCAACAATTTCTCTAGAAATTCAGTTTTATTGCAAGCTCTCATTGTTACTTGTGATCCAGAATTCATGCCGAGCTGAAAGTTTATCAATATAATAGGTCTTTTTCACATGCAGCCGCTTTTTTGTGGAACGATATGCCTGAAGAACTGAAAAGTATAGGATCCTATAAAACCTTTATCAATTCTCTGAAGAAACATCTCTTCACCACTTCATAATAATCAGAATCATGAACCCAGTGCATTGTTTTTTTCTTTTTCTTAAAGTGCATAGAGACATGCAATTTTGCCTATGTGTTATGCAAATGTTTAATTATTATTATCATTGTTATATGATGCTTGTGTTTCTTGAAATGGTATTCTTCTTTCTTTCTTTCTCAAGGTTGACAAGATAGGACGTGGTTTCCAAGGAGACCCATCATCAGCTCTCCTGGAGCTTCTAGATCCAGAGCAGAATGCAAACTTCCTAGATCACTACCTTGATGTTCCTGTAGACATGTCCAAGGTATGTACCATAAGCTTGTTATTAGGATGCCGAGTGTTGAGCCTTGTGTTGCCATTTTGATAAAGTATTTGTTAGAAAAGGATTCAGGTTAGCCTGGTGTTTAAGATTGTGATTTGATTGACGAATCTTTAGTTAATATAAGACTCTTAAAATATTGTAAAACCTCTTAACAATTTTGCAAAGGAGCTTAAGATTCAACAAAGTTTATAATTTGTTTCCATTTCTTATTTCATTTTTATTTAATTCATTCAGTTAAGAAGAAGAAGATTTTTTTGTTTTTTTGTACATATGTTTAAAACTACAGTAGCTGTTAGCCTTGGGCTTCTGCGATTATTGCTATGTGAGTGAAATTTGTATGCCTTCTTCCATCGAAGATGGTGCCAGAGGCATTGTCAGTTTTTAAGATGATATGATGATTGGGAAGCACTTATAACTTCTGTAAAATTTTGGATATTGGTCTCAGAATTTGTATGTTCTTTGTCTTGGCTAGGTGCTGTTCATTTGCACTGCGAACATCACAGACACCATACCAGAACCACTACGCGACAGGATGGAGATGATTGATGTATCTGGATATGTCGCTCAAGAGAAGGTTGCAATTGCTGAGGTAAGAATTGCATTAATTCAATAAATAGTCGTGGATGTTAGATTAATGTAATCAGGTACCATTCAATCATGCAAAATCAAATTCTGTGAGTTGGTATGTGGAAGAATACCCACTTCATGATCTCATGACAAGAATTTTTTATTTTTTATTTTTTATTTTCTTCTCATGTTCCTTATATGACTTGATAGAGTTCAAGACTTTGTGTAGTCCATCATACCTATATCTGTGTGCAATGTTTTTACTGAATACAAGTTTTCAGCAAGATTATGTCAAATTTATAATAATTGTTATGGTTCACAAACGTCATAATACACAATCATGCATAATAATAATATGTAACTAACAATCAAGTATGAATTTCAGTCATTTTTCTCTGACATTAAAAGCGCATGACCACTACTCAACTTATCTCTATGTGCTCTCATTCAAATTTCGAACGTACTGCTTTCATCTGGGGCCCGTTTCACAAAGCCTTTTTTCAATGACAAATGACAAAAATCAGTGACAAATCTGCTGATAACCAATCAGAAGCGAGGATTTCAGTAGCTTATAACAAAAACTGTCATTTGTCACTGATGACAAGTTTTGTGAAACGCCCCTCTGGACTCTCTCTTCCTTCACAGAGATACCTTGTTCCCATGGCAAGAGATCACAGTGGCATATCGGACCAGGTTACCATAGATACCGATGCTATGAATCAGCTCATCAAGGCTTACTGCAGGGAGAGTGGAGTCAGGAACCTACAGAAACATATTGAAAAGGTAATTACATTCACTCTTTTATTCATTCATTTATTTGGGTTTATGGAAAATGCACTTCAGCAAACAGTTGTAAAACCAACTTTCATATCTATGGTGTTTACAAATTGCATCTAAATAACTTTATTCAGATAGCAGAATTTACAATGAACACTATTTACAATTAAGAATTGGATATAATTTAGATGGTAGAAAGTAAAGTAAATAAACACTACTCATTTATGTAGTCTTTATAACCATTGCTGTTAATACCAAGTATTCTTGAAATGAATGATATCATTTTCCTGTTAACAGAAATTATTAAAAGAGCATGTGTTATAAAGCTCTTTGAAGTTTGAAGTTTATTTATTCCACATTTTTAATAAAAAAAACAGTTTTATTTTTTAATTTTTTTTATACAGGCGTATAAGAGTAGATTTCACACAGGAATTTTTTTTGTTTTAAATTAAAGATTCCAAATCAAGTATAATGTACGGAAAATTAGTACGAAATTTCAAAATATATAGATATAACAGGCAAGGTAAAAACAATGTAAAAAAGCTTCTAAACCATTGAAGTTTATTTGTTTGCTGTCAATTTTTACTAGATCTACCGCAAGGCCGCCTACAAGATGGTTCACGATTCTGCAGAATCTATCCATGTAACGATGGAGAACCTTCATGACTTTGTCGGCAAGCCTCTATTCACCAGTGATAGGATGTATGAGAAGACACCAGTGGGAGTCGTCATGGGTCTTGCTTGGACATCAATGGGTAATTGAACATTTTACTAACATATTCAAATGTTATGCATACTTTTTTCAAACAAATGTTGTTCTTGACAACCCAAGGCTTGCCTGACATAGCAACACATAAAGTATGCAGACTGGATTCAGAGTACAGTTCATTTATAAATAGAAAGAAGCATCCATCAATTTGAATATGTTGGCAAACAGATCTTTTGAGTCTTTGCCATTAGTAGATTATTATTTAAAAATGACCTGCAGCTGTGAGAAGAGAATTGTCATTCCCCACAAAACAAAGTTTTGTTTGACAATGATAAATATCCGAATATCTGGTTGAATAAATAACAGGTCTACCATAACAATCCATTCTGCCGACTCTATATTATCCTGAGTTATCTACCATTACTAAGACCCTCAAACTCATCAATTGCATGTAGACTAGTTGCATTGTAATCATCAAAATTGCTTTGTTATCATTGAGGGAGAATGCCAAGTTGACTAATTCCAGGACCTGATCAAATTGTCTTTGCTCATGAAAGGATAGATGATGTGCAGTAAAGGATGTCGTCACAAATTGAAACCACTGTAAACAAAGGTGTATTTATTTGGATATCATTTCAACCTGTACCTTTCATTATTTGAATAAGATATTCTCTGTTTGGATGAAACATTCGCTGCTATGAAGACTACTGCATCTTGATTGTTCAATATCTACAAATAACTTTGAATTGTGCCCATGCTATTTGATCATTCTGTTAGATGAATTTTTGCAGCCATGAATAGCCCCAAGCTGTTTTGACAGTTATTTACATATCATGCATCCATTTTCAAATGCGCCCTTTTTCCAGGTGGCTCAACCCTCTACATTGAGACCTGTCTCTCTAGGAGCATTACTCCCGAATCGAAAGAGGGCGGTGGAGCCATGCAGCTCACTGGTAACCTTGGCAACGTGATGAAGGAGAGTGCCGAGATCGCCTACACATTCGCCAAGTCATTCCTTCTGGATCACCCGACAGAGGAGGGCGGTACATCGCTGCAGTCTTCTCAAGTACATCTTCATGTTCCTGAGGTAATTAATGTCTATGTATGTTTGTTTCTTATGAATGTGCAACCGAAAGAAATATGAGCACCTAAATTTAGATTTGCCTTATTAATTCTATTATTCTGTCACTTATGTTTGCAAACTATTCATTTTGTAGTTAGTGTACAGGGAAAATAAGTTATGATTCTTTGGCACTATTTCATCAGAATGCTAGAATGTAAGACCATCTTCATTTATCAATTGTCTCTCTTTGTCAGTCTTCACTAAAAATAAAATAAAAAGAAAATAAGTGAAACTGTTTGCCTACATGTACCACAGATGTAATCAAAATGCATATTCTATGATACGTGAGATTTTCCCACCATAAAACAATTTGGATGAACAGTAAATTTTGTAAGAGTCTAGTTATCCTTCAGTATCATTGAATGAACTGTGGTCTAGATTATTCTAAATAAACTAGAATAGAGTTTGAACTGTTCAAGAGGCATATGTCAGTAATCAGAGCTGCCAACTAGTACAGATTTCTCGCTATTGGTATGGAAATTAACCTTGTAGCAAGTGCTGTGCAGTATAGCGGCCATCCAACACTGGCTGAGAAAGACAGAAAAGTATCAAGTATTCTCTTAATAGAAGCCAATTTTTCATGGAAAACTGATGTGTTGTTATGACCTGAAAATCAATATTTAGCAACTACTTTGTTCCACTAAAATGACCAAAAATTTCAGATCATCATGCACGAATGTGTTTGCGTAGTGTTGGCGTGCCTTTTTTTTCCAGATTCATAGCGCCACATGATTTTCTGTTCTGGAGGTTGGCAGCTCTGAGTAATTGTCAATTCCTACAAATACATCAATTTTGTCAATATCTTTTGTTTCGTCAGGGTGCCACTCCCAAGGATGGTCCCAGCGCAGGCTGCACCATAGTATCAGCTCTCCTCTCATTGGCTATGGGTCGACCAATCAGGCAGAACATGGCAATGACCGGGGAGTTGTCGCTCACAGGGAAAGTCTTACCCGTCGGTGGCATCAAGGAAAAGACCATAGCTGTAAGTAATCAATGCACTATCAGATTAGGCTTTGTTTGTTCACAGGGTCCCACAAATTGATGAAGCTGTAATGTTTGCATGGTTAGCTTTCTGTGCTGAGCATTGTTAAAAAACATAAATATTTGTATTGAGACAAACGGGGGAATGCCGCTCTAATGGGTCACTTGTTCACAAAAAATCCCTAAACATGGGTCCTATTTTTAACAAAAATATACTTTTGCTTTTTCAAAATTGTGAAAAATTGATTTTATTTTGAGAAAAATCCCCCAGAATGACCCATAAAAATGGGTAGGTTTTCAAAGTTTCAGCAGCACACCCCCGTCCAAACCAAATCTGAGTAACCCCCAATTGAATGAAATGATTTCTCCATTCTTTCTTTAAAAATGGTTATTATAATGCTCAGAGGAAAATTGTTGGTATTACTTTTGTTATACTGTTACATTATTGATAAAGCATAGCCCATGGGAAACTTCACAGTGCATTTATCTGTGTCAGTTTTAGGAAGGAACAAGCAGCTCTTTTTGGTCCAAACATGTGTAATAAAATCTCCAAATTCTTGAGCAAGATCTGCTGCCTTTTTTTACATAGAATGCACATGTGTGGCCATCACAGACATTAGAAATTCTGTTATTTGTCTTTTGTTCAGGCCAAGCGAGCTGGGGTGGATTGCATTATCTTGCCGGCTGAAAACAGGAAGGATTTCTCAGATTTACCGAGCTTCATCACCGAAGGCCTTGAGGTTCATTTTGTAGAGCATTACCGTGATGTCTTCAGCATTGCCTTTCCATGAGAAACAGCTCAGCACCTCTAGACAAAATAAACCGATACACTTGAGCAACCAGTGCATCTACATATATTCTTCCCTACTCCTATTATATATAATAGTATATATTCCGCTTTTTTTTATATAGCGCCCAATACATCAATGATGTGGCTAAGAGCTTTACAGATATATTATTATCCCGGTAATTGGATTCAGGCTTACCCGCACACAATGTATGCACATTCTCCACTCCCTGGGGAGCATTCTGGCCAGTCGCCATCATAGCAAATGAAACAAGAATATCTTCATCACCGTTTGGCCTTGAGGTTCAGTTTGTGGAGCATTACTGTGATGTCTCCAGCATTGTCTTCCAATGAGAAACAGCGCTAAAAACACCTGTAACTTGTTATTGATAACAATTGTTATGAAATGGCCCAGGTTTTGTCAAATAAGAATATGAGATGATACGATTCAGATACACAATTTCGAGGTCATAATATATTCCATTGACTTAAAATTATACAATATACGACACAGTTGAAGAAAATAATTAATATATGCAGGTCTTTGGCTGAAAGCCTTTGTCCAAATATGACCATTTATGTGAGATATGTGTTCTTTCCATTGATGGATGTTAAGGTGCAGGCAGCATTTGTCCAGTTTGTTTCCCATTACTGGATATGTGAATAAAGAATGATTGATTATTAGGATTTAAAATGTTAGATAATACCACTTTATATTTAGTATCTTATTTTTATTCATAGCACATACTGCTTGCAATCATTATTATGCTCGGCATTGATTTACAAGTTTTCTTCAAAATTATATTGCATTTAATTTCTTTGCTTAAAAAATTACATCATTATCATTACTCAGTATTTTGAGAAAGAAGTATGATATGGTGTAGTGTGAGTTTAGAGGTCTATATCGTCTCTAACATAATATGTTGTAAATTTAATACATTGATTGATTCAACTTTCTTTTATATTTCTTATATTCATTTTTGTTTTTAAAATTAGTCTCTCTCTTGCTGCCATGGAGTGCAGTGCATGTCAGTAATCCATGAGCTTCAAAACATAAATTAATTGTTTTATAAAAATGGGTCAGCTTTGTGAATATAACAAGTTGAGAAATGACTGCATCAGTGGATATGCACCGCATGCAGGCTAAGTCACAATCAGATAATGAATGAGACTTGTGAAGTTCATTATCCAGCTCATTGTGACCTAACCGAGTGCAGTGCATATCACTAATGCACGAGCTTCAAAACAATGAATTATTTGTTTTATATAAAACAGGTTTGCAATATGAATCAAAGGTTGAGCAATAAGATAAAAATCAGATCAAAATGGCAAGAGTTGCATGATCGTGGTGGCTGCCAAGAGCAAATGAATTACTGGTAAATAATTAATATGTAGTCTGGGAAGACACCCACATAGATGGCGCTCATCAGTATGAATTTAAAGGTAAAGACCAGTTTTGGAGCGCCCCCCTCTCAAAAAATGATTTGGAAGCTCTTATTACCAATCATGTGAAAGAATATGTTGTGACTAATACGTGATGATACAAATTTTGCCGGGAAACCGCCTACTAATTGATATATTTGGTCAATTATTATATCTATCCGGATAGATATCGCGCACGTGACTGTCGTGTCACGTAGTCCCATATACATCTTTCTGTGTACAGTGCTTGTAACTTTACCAAGACTGGGCCAAATTTCCTATCATTTTGATGATTCCAGAACCTTGCAGTACACACCAATACTTATATGCTAGATGATCAACTGTTTCTGATCGATTCCACAACGTTTCTTTCACAATGCAATCGCATGACCAGAACTGGTCTTTACCTTTAATGCACATTCTTGATTCATGCCAAATAACGAGGCGCGCACTGTTTTGATTTTGTTGCAGCAGGCACCTTGTCACTCTAGTGCTAAGCATGTCTTCCCTTTGATGCAAAGTTTCAGAAAATTGTGGATTAAATTGTTGATATCTTGACAAAATTGACTTTGTTTTGTCATAGGTAGATTGTGGAATATGTAATTTGTGTACATGGATGTTTTTGTTCAAAGATTGGATATCAGAAGACAATGAAAGGAACTGAGACAGTTTGATGAATAATTATTTGAAAGGAAACTTTTGATATTTAATCTCTTTATTACATGATAAAAATGCAGAGAGAAATATATATTGGTATTCATCTGTGATTTGTGGTATTTGATTTTGTGGAATTTTCATCCTTTTTTGTCCCATTGATAATAAATTATAATGTTAATGAGAATAGGTATGATTTGAGGGGCATGTTGCAGAGAAGATTAGCGAGAGTTACATCTAGAGAAAGAGGAAGAAATAGAGATAAACAGAGAGAAAGAGGTACTAAACAGAGGGAGACAAGAAAGGGAGAGGCAAAGTGAGATAAACAGAGAACCATTGATAGTTGATGGGGAAAGAGAGATAACAAGAGGCAGTTATCAAGAACAAGAGAGAGATGGTGGTGATGTTGAGACAACAAGAGTGGGAATTAAAGAGATATGGATAACTAGAAAGAGAGAGAGAGAGCTAAAGATCAAGATCTTAAAATAATATGTACATTGTAGGATGTAATTCTACCAGTCTGATTAAAGAGGCGTGATTAGCAAAGATAGTAAAATGTATCTGACCCCAAGTTGAAGCTGGTTGTGTTTTCTTATCATCTGGAAGGCCTTTCACACCTCTCAAATTTGTTTTCTTTGATATAACTTTCCAAAAAATTAGCAGCAAGTATATACAATACAATTCTAGATCCCCCCTAAAGCCATTTAACCTCATTTATGTTTCTCACACAGCTTGCAATCTTTAGTTCAATGTGATTGATAAAAGAAGATGGAACTGGAAGCCACATAGTTTACAACTTCGATTTTAACTTATAATTCCAAATATTCTCCGGTCAGGATCTTCCCTTAAAATTTGAAGTTAAAGGTAATGCAAAGTTTTGGTAAATTTTGAAAATTGGGTGGATAGTGATTCTTTACAATTTTGATATATTTCGATGCCCCTGTGGATGTATTATAAGCACAACAAATTTTAGCCCCTAAAACACTTCTGCTTTTGAGAAAAATGGAATATATAAATTTACCAGTGCTCCCGGTAAATTTTAATAAATTTCAAATAGCGCCTACGGCCGTACAATGGTAGCTGCGACCATGAAAATCTCAGAATATGTAGTTGTGATATATAATTTCCAAACGGGAATAGCTAATCGGTCGATTTCAGTCAAGAAATATTGTTTTATAGCTTAATTAATATCTTGACCTTGAGAGGGAGCTATACAACATAAAGAGTTTATTATTGACAATTTCATAACTTTAGACTCGATTTCAACCGTGACAACGATCACTGAATGTTTTCGGATCGCATATGCTTCCAATATGTTCATTTGAACCAAATTCATGACCCCACACCAAAACTTTGTATTATCTTTAACGTAGCTTGGGGAAAGGGACGCTGAAAAATAACAGATGACAAGTACACAAAAGGCACTGCCCGGATTTGAACCGGGGATCTTCTGTTTACTAGACAGACGCTTTACCAACTAAGCCACAGCGCCGCTCTCGTCACCAGGTGGTACGTATATGTATTTATTTTCTACAGTCTGGGAGTGGAGGAAATTAATTTGGGTTGATCCATTATTTCACAGCGAAAAATATATATATTTTTGGTATTTTTATTAAAAATATTATTACTCTCAGCATTTAGATTACAGATAGATCCTATTATATCATATTTCCATCAATTTTATTTAGACTGAATTTTGTTTTATACATCGAAAATGAAATTTCAAATTACTCCGAACTACGTCCTTACCTACTGAACAAATAAACTCATTCCAATATTGTAAACAATAATTACATGCGACTTTAACGTATACTGTCAGACCTCGGATCTATATGTACCACTTGCATGAAGAAGGACAACAAATAGCCGAAATAGGGTAAGAAATATTACGAATTTATGAAAATGTTATTATCTGAACAAGTAGGATAAGCGGTATAAATGCAACCAGCGTGTGTATTATATTTGCCAGGTCTGGATATCGGCTAAATTAGTACACGTACACAAGCCGAGTCAACGTTATTATAGCGGCTATACTAGGCCTAGGGCTAGGCCCTGTCAAGTATGCCCAGCTCTCCGGGCCACGTTTCTCCGCGACCCGGTCTAGGCCCGGCCAGGCCAGGCCCGGCCAAGCTGCCCTGGGTCAGTGATCATAATCATGATAATGTAATGGCTAATTGGCTATACCAGTAAAATACTCTACTATTACAACATAACGTGGATTATCAAATCATTAGGTTGAATCATCTGATCACATACCATTTTTTGGTAGGCCTAGACCTACATCATGATTTTATTGATAGGGGTCTCTAGATTCTACTAAAATTTAAATTAGGGAGGCCAATGCTAGGCAAATTCATGCAAAAAAATATATTCAAAAAACTGACTTGAAAACACATCATACAATTAGTCTGAACCGAGTCAGGAGCAAATTTGAAGAAATTATATTTTTAAATGTTGTAAAACCAAAGATATAAGAAGAAAACTGACCAAGTATCTGTACTAAAAATCGTACATGTAAAATTGGTCGTATACATTCGACAGCTGAAAATGACGCGCACGGTTGCATTACGTGCGTTCTCGAATCCAAAATCATACCTCACACACACACTCTCGCCATACCGCGAATGGTCCGTCGTGGGGAGCTAGCTAGCCGGTGTGACCGCGTAGAATGTTACCCGCACCGATCGTCCGCCTATTAAAGATCGATCGAGAGCGGACGATCGGTGCGGATTTTATCCGCGCAGAATGTCCGTGTCGGACATTCCGTGCGCGCCTCAAATGTCCGACGGACAATCTGTGCGGAAGAGGTCTCGCACCAATAGTCCGCCTGCCGCACCGAATGTCCGTACTCTAGTCCACAGGTATACATATTCAATACAAGTATAATTATACTTAATGAATGAAACGACTGGATAACCCATATTCAGCTTTGCCAGCTAGCTAGGGATGACACTATACAGGTAGATTCCTGGCGCGGATCCGGTGGGGGGGGGGGGGGGGAGAGGAGAGGGCCTTGACCCCCCAACTGGCAACAAAAAATGAAGAGAAAGAGAGAGAGAGAGAGAGAGAGAAGGTAAAGCGGAGAGTAAGGGAAAGGAAGAAGAGGAAGAAGAAAAGAAAAGAGGGGAAATAAGGAGATCGGGGGCGAAAGGCCTTCGCCACCCCCCCCCCCCCCCCCCCCCTCAGCAAAAGAGAGAGAGAGAGAAAGAAGGAAGGAAAAATAAGGGAAAGGGAAAGAAGAGACAAAGGGAAAGGAAGAAGAAAAAAAAAAGGGGAAAGAAGGAGATCGGGGGGGGGGGGGGGCGAAAGGGCTTTGCCTCCCAGGCTGTTACCCCCCCCCCCCCCCAGCAAAAAGAAAGAGAGAAGGAAGAGAAGGGAAAGAATAAAGGGAAAAGAGGAGATAAAGGGAAGGAAAGAAAAGAAGGGGGCATATCAGTTGCAGTTTTCCAAACCAACAAGTTGGGGATCGGGGGGGGGGGGGGGGGGGCAAATGGCCCTTGTTTCCCCCCCCCCCCCTTCTACAGCAAACTTAAAAGAGAGAGAAAGGGAAAGAAAAGAAAGGTACGGGAGGTCAATGATTTTTCCCCACCAACGCGTTGTGGATCGGGGGCGAAAGGCCTTCGCCTGCCCTCCCCTGGCCCCTCAGCAAACAAAAAGAGAGAGAGAGAAGGAAGGAGAAAAGAAGGGAAAGGGAAAGAAGAGAGAAGAGGAAAGGAAGAAGAAAGAAAAAGGGGAAAAGAAGGAGATCGGGGGCCGAAATGGCCTTGCCGCCCATGCTGTTGCCCCCCTCCCCCCTACCCCGACCACCCCCACCCCCCTCCCCGCCCCAAAAAAAGAGAGAAAGAAGGGAAAGGGAAAGAGGAGAGCTAAAATGGAACACAAAAGAGGAAGAAGAAAAGAAAAGGGTGAAAAGAAGCAGAGATCAGTTGCGATTAATCCCACCAACATCGTGTGGATCGGGGGGGAGGGGGCGAAAGGCACCTGCCTCCCTCAGCAAACTTAAATGAGAGAGAGAGAGAGAGAGAGAGAGAGAAGTAAGGGAAGGGAAAGGGGGGAAAAAAGAGGAAGAAGAAAGGTAGGGGAGATCAGTTGCAATTTGTCCCGACTTGTACCCCCTCCCCCCCCCCCCCCCCCCCCACAGCAAAGAGAGAGAGAGAGAGGGAGAGAGAAGGAAGGGAAGTGAAAGGGAAAGAGGAGAGAAAGGGACAGAAAACAAAGACGAAGAAAAGAAAATGAATTAGGGAAAGATTAGTTGCGATTTTCATTGGTTCTTCTATCATCATTGTACAAATGTATTTATATATTCATTTATTTATTCCTGTTTGATAACAAAAATATGAATATAAACACATAACAGCAACAAAATTAAATATAGAAGGAAACTATCTTGCTGGGAGCAAAAAGCGCAAAAATGATCATGCATTTGCATGTACATGTACATGTAAAAGTGTATCATTAATATCATTCATATTGTTTCATTACATCTTGTGAAATAGTATGCATTCAAGCTTTTGGATTTTTTGTTTGGTGTATTTGTATGAAAGAAAGCGTTTGGAGCTTATAATGCACATGTTGCAATTTCAGGTGCAACTTAGTGTTCAAATATGGGTTACGCACGGGCCAGGCATTAGTGTAGGAAATCTTCAAATGTTAATCAGGTATATGAATAAATTACTTGTCTGTTGCCTTACGAAAGAAATTATATTTAGTCAGGCCTGAATTGAGTCGCAAAACAATCATTGTGTTAAAAGGAAAAAAAAACATATTTGATGACCTTCGAAATTCCCCAATAACCAATATGATTGGAGAGCGAGTACTCGTTTTGTTTTTCTTCAAAACTTACTCAACTATAAATAGCTGGCCCGGATACTTGAGCCTCTCACAAAACGCAAGTATAGGCCTGATGCAGGCGCGTACGCAGGGGGGGGGGGGGGGGGGGTTGGCGGGGTCAAACCCCCCCCCCTTTGGTATTTTTATGTGTATAAACGCCCCTAAAAAAAAACTAAACCCCCCCCCTTTGGTTTAGCTTCTTTTTTTTCTTTTTTTTTTTAATAAAAAAAAAAAAATTATTCCTATGGCTGACCTAAAAAAGGTGACCTTACCCCCCCACCCCCCCCCCCCCCCCCACCAACAGAGCAAAATGTCAAATTTTCAATTATTACCGACAAAACAAGCCACCAATTACTGACAAAATTAAATGTCCCAATATCTACAAATTTAACCCTATAAACCCGGGGCCGAAGGCTAAATTGTTATGCGCAAATGGTCATTTTCGTCGACGACATAAATATACAAATTATTTCGTCAACTTAGTAAGCATCATAGCTATATATTTTAATGCAGGCGCGTAGCTTGGATCTTATTTTAGGGAGGGGCGGTATTGAGCAAGCGAATCACTTAAAGAGCGCGCAAAGCGCTCCCTAGGTGGGGGAGGGGATGGGTGAAAGGCCTCCCGCGGAAAGCGCGGTAGCTTAGACGTTTCATTAAATTATTATAGAAAGAAGACGATTTGTTGTATACCGTTCTCTACTCTTAACCCTAATTGTCTGACTTCAGTTTTCCCCCTCTCGCGCGAAGCGCGGGAGCTTCGACGTTTCATTAAAATGTTAGAATAAGAAGACGATTCATTGTACCGACTCTAAATCATTGTCTGAATTTTCAAAAATGTTTCTTTGTCCGATAAAAAGTCACAGTTCGAAGGGGAAAAAATTGCTGGCCGACCGACATAAAAAATCCCACCGACTTCAACCCCACATCCCCCCCCCCTTTAGCGACGCCCCTGATTGTAGAGTGGCCTGAGCGGGTAGGCACAGGGCGTGGTTCTAAACTTACAGAGACGATTCGACGAAGACACCCTTATTTCATGATTGCGTGTGTTGAACTGCCCTGGGCTTTACAACTTAAAACCTCCAGGGTTTATTTTGCATATATAGGTATATAGGTAACACATCCTGTTACACATCCCGCAATAATTATCGGGGGCGGCTCAATGATATCTGAGCCCCACTTAAAATATTGGGGGCTCAATGGTATCTTAGCCCCCTAAGGATTTAATGATATCTAAGCCCCACTAAAACATTGGGGGGGGGGGGGGGGGGCTCAATGATATATGAGCCCCCTAATATTTTGTTTGGGTGTCTGTGTGCCCCCCGAGCCCCCCCCCCCCCCCCCCCAGTTCCTAAGCCAATGTACAGGTCAATGAAGTCTACTTTTTGAAACTTAAAGGGATTGGGTAACTTTGTCTCAGGTTCTGAAACAAAATCCTGGAATGATAGTTAGAGCTAGTTCTGATCGGAAAACGACCCAAAATATCGGAGTATGGCTAGCTGTCCCAGGGCCTTGTCCTATATACGGATCATTGAAAAAAATACTTAACAAATTTCGGGGGCTACTTTTATCACTTTCGGGGGCTCTTTTTGGCATTTCGGGGGCTAATTTACCCCGAGCCCCCGTGTTTTTTTACCCCCTGATACGGATAAGTGAGCGCCCTGATGGGTCCTCTTCTAACTCGTGTTTTTAGCCCTTCTTTCTTTACTTTTTCCTTTCCTTTCTTCTTCTTTCCTTTCCTTTCTTTTTTTTCAAAGAGGGGGGGGGGGGGGGGCGGGTCCGTCGCTCCCCTTATATCCGCACCGCTGAGTGACACCTCACTTTTTAGTAAATTATACTTTTTATGCGTTTGTTGGAGAATGAAAGATATCAAAATTTACAGTCAGGCAATAAATGTGCTTATTTACTATTAAGAGGCCTTAAGCCCCCCCCCCCCCACCCACACACACACACACTTTAAAAAAAGTATATTAAAGAGAATTAAATATAAAGAAATAGACAAGAAAGTATGCTCATGTGACCGTAATTAAATGCCCATACCCCTGAGCTTTCAGGGCTCTGCCCCCTGGACCCCACCTTGGGAACTAAGGCTGGCCCCTGGATGCTAATCTGACCTTAATTTTAATGCCTAAGACCCCTGCGCTTCCGGGGGCTCCGCCCCTTGGAACATACGCCAATTAGTGAGTTGCCAGTGTCATGAATAAGGTATTAAAATATGCTCATCTGACCGTAATTAAATGCCCCTACCCCCTGAGCATCCGCCAATTTGGGCTACGCTCTACCTTATCTTAAATAATCTAGCCTCCCCCACTCACTTTCAACCCCATTTTTAATCACTTTTATTTCCCAGTTAACTCCTTCATTAAATCTCGAAACGCCCCCAAATACTTTGGGCGGGGCCTGTATCACAAGTATATACTAGTAGTGAGTTGGTTGGAGTACGAAGCCACGTACAAAAGTATAATCGATTACAACAGTTGTGGGGCCGATATCACGAGTATGCCTTCATAGAATAAAGGTTTTAAAGAAAATATTCACTTCTACTTTCAAAAGGACTGGCCCATTTGCTTTAATAAAATTGTAGAGTTATTATTATGTAATTTCTAGAAAAAATGTCAACCACATGATTTACAATGAGTCTAAATACATTGATTTGCCGAGTTGCTTCCTTTTATCAAATATACACGTAAAACAATGGGGGGACAGAATGTGCGGATAGCAAACCGCACGGATTGTCCCTCGGACGATCCGTGCGAGCAGAAAACCCGCATATTATGTCTGACGGACAAACGAAACTGGTAGGACAAACGGCGCGGTCACACCGGCTGAGAGTTTGCAGCGATACCAACGCAGCCGCGGAGCTCCGCAGAGCGCCATTTTAGCGGGACTCGGAAAGGTTCGCGGTGGGTAGGCAGCGGCCTAGCTTTTTGCCCAAACAACGCTAGATCGGCTGCTGGCAAAATGAAAATAACTACGATCGAGAACATCGTCGGTTTCTTAACTTTTCAGTGAGATAATTCTGAATTCTAATTGAGACTATATAATAAATTAAATTGACAAAGAAACCTCAGTAGAACTCTTATAACTATACAAAAGCTTGTTTATTTCTTCATTTGACATTTTGTTTTCGACCATTTTTTCGTGCGCGAGTCAATGGAAACTATGTATTACCAAACTTTCAACACGCAAGGAACGGGGAACACTCGCGGACCTCGTAACAAATTCGTTGCAAAAAAAAAATTTCAAGGGTGATTTTGAAGCAGTGTAGAATATTGGCGCTGCAATGCGCAGAAATATATACTTGAAAGAAACTTAATAAATCATACCTTAATTTTCAGAAAATCGTATTTGTATTAGTGTACCTAGATGTGACTTGTTTATAACTCAGATTTTATGAAGATTTGTCGGGGAAAAATGTCATTTTTTTCCGTTTGGTGGTCATTTCTAGGCTAATATTTCAAAAGTTGCATCAGTAATGGGCCCGATGTTTCTCTTATCGTACTCGCATGTTATTTCTACATAGATTAAACATAGGATGGTTAAGGGTAAGACCAGATAACATTATAAAAAAGATATATCCTTCCACTCTCCCATATCCAAGTTTTGGGCTGATTATTGCCGACCCACCGCAGCAAGGCCATTCAGATTTTCGTACGAGCGCGAAGCGCCCTCTAGTGCCCCATGAATGTGCCTACCAATGCCCAAATCTAACTTTTTAATTACTAATTTGTTTATAATAAAACTAAGATTAAAAGAAAGCATTTACTTTCACTAAGAAAATTCACCCATCTGCCGACTCCAGAAGTTCCATCAAATAGGAGATATCCAGCTTTTAAGAACTCCCTTCCTTCTACGGCTGGCCGTACGTAAGAGCCTTGAAACAGATAAATTTCATGTCGCGAAGTTACGTTCATAATTAGACAGGCCCGAGGGAATGGGCGTGTCATTGTCCGGACAAAGTTCATGATGAAGTTTAAAAATTCGCGCGAAAGTGCAATCACTCAACAGCGGCTAGCCTTGAATCGGTCGCACACGTACACACCGACACAGGCAAGCCCCAATGCAGGCTGAAATCCAGCCATCAATGTGCGAACGATTCCATCTTCTACTACTACGAACCGAAGGCGATGGTTCAAAAATGAAGAAGAGATATCATATATAATTCATTGATATTTACCTTAGATGTGTATTCCAATAATTTGATTTCCTCATGAGTATTCCTTATTATCAACGATCGAGAAGTTACGAGGTCCAATTAACATCCATCTTGCAGCGAGCACAATGCGGGGTACAATAGGACAGCAGCATGATCCATGCAACGTACGTGTACTAATATTTCTCTCACTCTCTCTCTCTCTCTCTCTCCCTTTCGCTATACGTAACATACACACTCACTAACCATGTATCATACAACACACACCTTCAAATCATGGCTTTCATTTCAATTCTCAATTGGAGTATAGACTGCTCACGTAGACTTTTTTTTTTACTGAAATATCTTTTTTAACACTTCTCATACATTAGGCCTAAAAAAAAAAATTGATGACTTGGCGTAACCCGCCCGACCCTATTTTTATCGCCGACCCTACGCTTTTTATTTTTTTTTGATCCGATTGCGATTGCGTAAATATCGATATCGCAGTGGGGAAAACCCGGATGTTTGTTGCTTTCGTTCTGGGCTTTGCCGCGCCGTGTTTGGGCCAGCTCGCGCCCCGAGTGCAGCGGGCAGGTACGCCATAGTACCGCTAGGCGATTGTATCCCCAACATGGCGTCATATGGCGTTCAGTTCACGGGTAAATTTGATGCTCACGTTTTATTCAGCGTTCTTCGGAAGGTGGACATTGAAGCAACAATCGGAGAAATCGTTCAAGATCTGGCCGCTGATAATTTTGTGGTTAAGAACATCAAGGCATCTAAGGAAAACTGTGGTCCGTTTTCTGATTTGCTGTTGTCTGAAACAGTGTCACTATTATGTACATGTACATGTATGTATGCAGGGGGGGGGGGCAGGTGTATGTATGCATCCCCCAGGTCCCAAGGTGATCAAGATTTCAACAATTTCTTGCTCACTTTGCTCACACAGTGTGTGTCCATATATGTGTGTGTCCATATATGTGTGTGTGTGTGCGTGGAGTTATTTGAACATATTGTGCTCTACCCCTCTCATCAGATCATCCCCAAGGTCTGAGGACCTATCTACGCCACTGTATGTATGTATGTGTATGAATGGCTAATTTCATGTATGCAAATATAAGCAACAACAACAACAACAACAACAACAACAACAACAACAAAAAAAAAACAAAAAAAATCGCCCTACCTACCCTAATTTTCAGTGACCCATTACGCCAAGTCATCAATTTTTTTTTTTAGGCCTTACTGCACGACACTCGTATCTAGTGCTGTGAGAATAAGGTACTAGGGTCTATAAATAAGACTACGCTTTGCGCACGATCTGACCGGAGCTCAGACATATGTCGCTATACCCTTTATTTTTGGCGCGAACAATGACGTCACTGTTCACAGTTTTCGTTCTCATTTTGAGATGGATGTAGCTATAGGGCTCAAACCAACGCAAGATTGACAGAAACATCGTACTCTATCTACTTTCGAATGTTCAGTTTGTAAAAATCTGTATTTAAAAAGATATAATCTTTTTTCTTTATATTTTCTAGTTGTTAGAAGTGGCAATTGTGAACATCTGAAATGTTGATCTCTATCAAAAGTTCTTTACTCAAAACGGATCCCATATTTTTAGGGTCTACCTTCAGCCAATGAGAAGGTTTTTAGTGAGCAAACCTCTACGCCCTCTAGGATTTTCTTAGTCTGTGATGCGCGTCCGTAAAGTTCTTCTGCTACGACAATTATTGGACTCAAATACGTCAAAATCTGCAAGATCGTCAACAAATGGTGAAAGACTGTTACAGATCCGTGATTATAGGTATGTTGTGAAATGTATAATTGTATTTTCTTTTCTTATTTTCATCAATTTTTATTTTTACATCATTTTTTTCCCTCTGCTAATTTTTTGAAGTGGGCGACGAGCGCACAAATCGTACGCGTAGAAGCCTTACGCCCGGGCATTGGCCTCCCTACTAAAATGGAAAGAAATTTCATAAACTTACTTACTTAGATCTAGACCTAAAATTAAAGCCCTTTTCCCCCGTCCTTGAGAGACGACTGCATAGTTTTCTCCTCTTGATATTGATAACATTCTACCAAGGCGTGTCTGCACCATCTCGAGATTGCCAAATATCCAGCTATTTTGAACTATCCCGATCGAAAGCTATCCAGCTATTTGCGTCTTCACCAGACCGATACGCTCATCACCAACTAGCTCGAAAAATAATCTCGAGATTGACGCATGCGCACTTCAGCGAATGACTGTACGGCCAGCGCGCGGATTTAAGATGTCCAGTGAGACATTATTAACACCTAAGTACAACGGCGAACAGCAAACAAAAAACAAAACAAAGACAAAAACAAACTAGACGAGTAAATGCAGAAAACTGACGATTTGAACGCAAAAAATACGGTAGATGTACGCTGAGCTAACTGAGTGGTATAGATCACATGTGCGCGCTAGTAGAAGTAAACAACAACACGGAAAACCGGAAATCGTTGTGCATGATGGGATCGGGATTATTGACTCCGTACTTCGGTCTGGTGAAGACGCTCGCAAACTATCCCGCTAGTTCGGAAATAGAAGGATATTTTGCAAACTAGACCGAGATATCTTGGGATATTATCCCGACCAACTATCCAGCTAATTTGCCACTTCGGTCTGGTGAAGACGCAAATAGCTGGATAGTTTGCGATCGGGATAGTTCAAAATAGCTGGATATTTTGCAATCTCGAGATGGTGAAGACACGCCTCCAGTGACGTCATTTAGACTAAAGCAGTTGCCCAATATCTTAATTACGAGTGGCTGTCTACATGTATCTCGCATGCGCAGATAGCCTGTTGCTCGTTCGTTCTTGTCTCCTGCCGCTGACTGACCTGTGTTAACAACCAATCTCAACGATAAACAAATGCGATGTAATGGGGCGGTGAGGTCTCCCTTCATTTTGAAAAAACGTCATCAAATTAGAAAATGGTGGAACATGGCTAAATACAGTTGGCCCAATTGGTATTAAGCCGTAAAGCCAAGGTAGGCTTAAATATCGGCGCTTGTTCAGAAACCTATCCTAAATTTGACCCGTAACTCCGGCGTGGAGATACCCTACTAGAACATACCCAAAATGAAGTAAATATTCATTAAATGTCCAAATAAAGATCATGAGTTAAAAGTCAATATGTTTATTACCTGTTTCGTGTCAATTTTCTTGTTATTTTTGGAGTATTTTTCGGAAAAACAATGATAATACATGTAGTATACACTTTTTCACAGGTTTCACAGCAAACCGCTGCACAATACAAGTGCATACCGAAGGTGGGTTGCGGGCGGGCACGCGCCTGTGTGAAGTTATCTACCGTAATGTCTCAGATCCTCATTCCAGCTCAGTGTTATTTAGGGTACATGTATCATGCATGTTTCCTCCCTTTGAAAGCACCCCCCTATTTCTAGTGTGTAAAGTCAATTTGTGTATTACGGGCCGGACTTTGTTGCGTGAAAAGTGCCCCTTTACCGGAGATTGTGGTCCCTCCTACTCCGGGGGTGGGGGGGGGGGGGGGGGGTCGGGATCGATCTTTAGTGAATACAACAGGATAAAAGTCTTCACTCTCCATATAATTGTTAAAGTTGGAGATAAAAACATGCGATGTCATATTCATGCAAATAGTAAGCTGTGCAGTCATCCAGGCCTTGATGGTATTACAATGTTCGTCAAAGAACTTTTTTGAGAAATATACCAGTGTGCGCATTATGATCTTTATCTCTTGATATTTGAACGTAAAAGTATATGCTCTTGTAACTTGTATTCATTCTCACATGTTTAAAGGGATAGTTGAGTTTTGTTGCAGAGGGCGCTACACAAAATAATTTTTTTGCGAGATAATGACAAATTTAGTGTCAAATTTGAAAGAACATAATATTTAAATGACAAAATCATCTTTGTTTGATCAAAATCGGTTCAGAGATGGCTGAAATATAACGATTTCTAATACTTGTGTACCACCACAAATATTTGATATTTTGAAAAATTTGAAAAATTTCAGCCAATGCCGATGTTGGCTTTTTTGTTGGCATTTACGTGTTGCTTATATTAACCACAATTAGCTGGCTCATTTATTGTTATTTTTAATTAAATAATTAATTAATTAACGGTCACCATGTTTTTTTTAAAAGTGTAGCTGAATTGGTATGATCGTATTGGCTAAATTTCACACATTTTGGGGTCTAAAATTACCTTCATAGCAATTTTAGGTTCTAAAAGGGCACTATAAATATCATAGATAAGAATAAGAGCAATAACCATGCACTTTGAAGGCATTTGCGGTCTGAAAACAGAACTTTAAGGATTACAATATTTCTGGTAATATTCTCACTTGGTTGAGCAGCTTGAAACGGATATTGTTGCACACTCATGGATTCAGGGGACACATCGAGCGTGTTGCCATGTACCCCCCCCCCCCCCCCCATTTTTTAACCGTACACTGTACATCATATTAAAAGTACACAATAGAGTAATGTAGACCTTTCTAGTTTCCAACCCTAAAGTACCTGAAATTTCCATTTTGGTGTCCAACCCCCCTCCTTTTTTGTTGATATAAAGACCTTGTTCTTCCCCTGCCTGAGTAATCATATTCACTTATCAAGTTCGTTCTCATGTGAATTTCATAGGTCATGGATACCCGAAGCACTCTGAATCGCATCTAGGGAAATGGTTTGAAAGATTTGGAGGATTTTCATTAAGGCTACGTTTCATTTTGATAGTGCCCAAGGCAGATAAAATGGTGACATTTTCACAGCCTGCTCTATTGTTATTAATGCAGCAGTACTCTGGTTTTCCTCTTTCTTTGTAAACATATTTTGGGAAAGTTAATCAGTGCATTGTAAAAGTCTGCTTTTGTAGAGAAATGTACTCATTATTAAATTCATGTACCAAGGCATTGGGGGTGAATTAAAAAAATTAAAAAAATTATGTTTGGCCTAATTCTTAATTTCGTATTGTCAGCTACATGTATTGCATTCATGTCCATGTGTCAGGACCTAAATGGTACATGTACCTTAGATTTTATAATGTGACATTGTCACTTTGAACCAAACAAAATCACATAGCTTCTTAAAACTTAACTAAAAAGACAAATCACAGGATTGATCTCAAGCGGTAGACCTCTTGCCTAGTGTCTAGTGACATGTATTTGATTTGACTCCATATGTTTTCTATTAAGTTAGATGGAAAACAAGGTCTCTGCAAAAAACCAATCAGTACGGTATTTTGACAATGGAACCTAACAGATTACCATGAAACACCTCAATCTCACCAGGGTATTGTAAGAAATAAAAATAAAATTGCTGTTGAATAAGAGTTTTAATTTGGTTTCCAATTATTCATTTCCATAACCTCCAGGTCTATGCATAGTTTCCACTTTTCCGCACCTTACGTGAATAATTGATATGCTGGCAACGCTTTTTCAGTAATCCCCAAGGCTCATGAAATATTCATGATGCTAAGAGCAGAGGGCAGGTTGGAGGAAATAATTGCCATGTTTAATAGACATCTATGTCCACTGTATTCGGTATAAATCCTGTACCATCCACCTCAGAAAACTTGTTGCTGAAAGGTGACACAAATGTGTTATCCTGTAACTTAACTGTAAGTTTACTTTTATCATTTTTACTTTGAAGTTTAAACAAGCACATGAATCTCAATGAAACATTAATAATAATAATAATCTTTTAAAGTCCACTCCAAATTTTATTAATTTAAACCGAAAATGGAAATTCTTTTTGCCCAATTGATCGTGAGCCCGGCAGCCACTGAGCAGCGCCAGATCAACGTTGCTCTATCCCTTATTGTTGAATGTCAAACAAGGTAGCAGCAACTCCCGTTTTTTAACGTCTTTTGGTATGACGCGGCCGGGGAAGGATTTTGAGATTGGGAAGGGAATGTGGGCATAAATTTGTGCACATTTGTATATGTTGCATAGGTAAACATATGCTAGATTAGGTTTGTTTGTGGGGCTGCTTTTCCACCAAGCTCCCCCCCCCCCCCCCTCTTTCTTCTCCCTGCCCCACCCCAAGATCCAGCACTGTCTTTCTAGAGTATTGGCCATTTGATAATATTTGTGTTATTAAATCAGGCCATGGACAATTACGGCACCCAATAAATGATTCTATATGTCATGAATTCCACAAAAGTTAGTATAAGTTGCATTATTCTGCTTCTAGAAAAGTACATGTATTTCCTCTTTAATTATTTATTGGCCCTCTAGACAGATCAACTAGTCTCTAATCAGATGTGAGGCTTTGAATTGTATGGATAACAACTTAATATCTTAGTTAGATGAATGTCATATCCTTAACAAGACACAAATGTATAAGATTTGGGGGAGAGTTTGCTGTTGCATTATTTTTCTATGCATTTGCATTTTGTAGGCTAAATCAGCATAATCTTTCCTCACATACACCTATCCCTAAAATGAGGAGAGAATGAAATCCTATTGACTGATGAAGAGTTAACAAAAATCCTGCAGAAGTTGTGAATATTTGGATGTTTAGATTTTTACCAAAGATGTAATTTTCTTTAAAGCAGTAAAAGTACATGTACATGTATGTACAATATAGGTATGGTTTTTGTTATTTTTGTAAACTTTTAAATTTACACAATTTTTGTCATTGTTGTTTGTTTAGTTATAGCTTATTTGGATTTTGTAGTTAAACAATATAACAATCCCATTGCAAGCTTTCCTTTTTTAGAAAGTTGCAGATCCACCTCAATTCCAAATACTCAAGCCAGGTACGCTTTTATTCCAAAATGGCAAATAAATTACCATTTTGAGAAAGATTGTCGTAAATCTTGTAGTGTACGTGCTTGGCGGAGGAGTTGTCTGAAACAGCTACCCTGGAAAAGCCCCCATGGATTGATTTTCACAGGGGCATTGTTTTCCAGTCTGGCACTAGTCTGATGATCAGACCCACTCTCTCTTTTGTTCTTGGATTTGAAGTGCTACATGTACGTATTCATGGAGGTTAAATAGAGGCTTTATGGTTGCAGTGAAAAACATCACCTGTTTTTAACAGAAGCTTTTTTTCTAAAACTTTGTACAAAAATGAGATTTCGTCCAGGTAAATTTTTTGGTAAATTTTCATGTGATATGACATGTACCGTATGTGGTGGGTCTCTTGTGTGATATTTAATTGGTAATTTCTGCAAACGAGGTAGAGTTTTGGTAATTGGTATAAGTAAGCGCACGTTTAGGTATTGATTCAGAATGTTTAAAATAGGCAACATGAACATCCATGAAAGATTAGAGTATGCAGTGAGACATGTAATTACTCATGTTTGGTATTCATAACATGGACATTGAAGATAAGCTTGCGTTCTGTGAATGACTATAAATTCTCACAGAATCCAACAAAAATTACACTGAATGTTGAAGATTACAAATAAATGACATACCGTAGGCCAATTGATCAGAAAAAATGTTCTGTCTAAATACATTACCCATAAATACCAGAGCTCAAGATTAGCTCTTTAATGATGTGATTATATTCCCTTTAAAAATCCCACATTTATCAGCGGGCCCATTGAGATAGCATACAAGACACCTGGCCATATTTCTTCCCTGTGTATACAAGTATGTACTAAATGCAGACAGACTGCAAGTATACCTGTGAGTTACCTGAATTTCATTAACTATTCAGAATAGATGGCTCTTAGGGTGCGTTCAATCGAATTTTCGAAGCTAGAATCACAAACATGAATCACAATTCAAAACGCCGTTACAAAAAGCAAGGTCACTGAGGTTTGCGTTCAAGCGATTTTTCATCAACGCTGATTCTAGCTCATTGCGAGCCAAACCACTGCGCATCACACTGCGCAGTATGGCCCAGGAACTTCGGCGCGCGCTTTCTGGAATTGTTTACGGCCGACTGTCGACTGCTGTTTTGAGCATAGATCGCAATAATAAGACAAAGAATGAGAAGGTGATAGAAGGAAGAAACAAAGAATAACATAAGGAAAGACAGAAAGATAAAGTCGATAGAATGATTAAAACAAAGAATAACATAAGAGAAGGTGAAAGAAGGAAGAATCAAAGAATAACATAAGGAAAGACAGAAAGACAGAAAGAGAGAGTGATAGAATGCTTAAAACAAAGAATGACATAAGGAAGAACAGAAAGAGAAAGTGATAGAATGATTAAAACAAAGAATAACATAAGAGAAGGTGAAAGAAGGAAGAATCAAAGAATAACATAAGGAAAGATAGAAAGAGAAAGTAACAGAATGATTAAAACAAAGAATAACATAAGAGAAAGTGATAGAATTATAAAAACAAAGAATAACATAAGAGAAGATGATAGAAGGAAGAAACAAAGAATAACATAAGGAAAGACAGAAAGAGAAATTGATAGAATGCTTAAAACAAAGAATTACATAAGAAAAGGTGATAGAAGGAAGAAACAAAGAATAACATAAGGAAAGACAGAAAGAGCAAATGATCGAATGATAAAAACAAAGAATAACATAATAAAAGGTGATAGAAGGAAAAAAAACAAAGAATAACATAAGAATAGAAGGAAGAAACAAAGAATAACATAAGGAAAGACAGAAAGAGAAAATGATAGAAGGAAAAACAAGGAATAACATAACGGAACAGGCCACGATGGTATAGTGAACGCAAATTGCATGCAAAGCGGGCGCGCGGTTTTTCCCAAACCGGAAGAGGCTTCGTCATACAATCATGATTGAGAACTCCGTCCGTTCAATCGAATTTTAGCGACCGTGATTCTTTTGAATCATGATACAAAACGCATCTTTTTCAGCGTTTCATGTTTGTGTTTTCAAACACGTTTATTTTTACGACCGACGAAAAAATCGCTTGAACGCATTGCGTTTTAAACTAAACGTCTTTAGAAACCGTGATTCTAGGGTGAAAAAGTGTCGATTAAACGCACCCTTAGTTCACAGATCTTGGCACTCTCGAATTCTCAGCCCCAGGGTCTCTTGCCTCTCAGGTTTTAATACCGTTGAGCCTTAAGAGGGTGCATTCACATTTCATGATCGACGCACCGCGACCGTGCCTTCTCACTTTGTATTTCTATGACAAGGAACTGAAACATTACCCCTCACATTCTCAGCCCCAGGGTCTCTTGCCTCTCAGGTTTTAATACCGTTGAACCTTAAGAGGGTGCATTCACATTTCATGATCGAGGCACCCCGACCATGCCTTCTCACCGTGTACATGTATTTCTATGACAAGGAACTGAAACATTACCCCTCACATTCTCAGCCCCAGGGTCTCTTGCCTCTTGGGTTGTAACACCGTGAAGACTCAACAGGGTGCGCTCATATTGCATGACAACATTAGTTTAAAGCTAAAGACCAGTTATGGTCATGCAATTGCATAGTGAAAGAAACGTTGTGAAATTGATCAGAAAAGGTTGATCATCTAGCATAGATGTACTGCAAGGTTCTGGAATCATCAAAATTATAAGAAATTTGGCCAAGTCTTCATAAAGTTAGAAGCACTGTACACAGAAAGATGTATATGGGACTACACACACATGCGTGACACGTGCATTTGTATCTCTCAACAGTATATACTAATTTACCAAATATATCAATTAATAGGCGGTTTCCCGTCAAAATTGTTATCGTCATGTAATATTCAAAACATATTCTTTCACATGATTGGTAATAAGAGCTTCCATTTCATTTTTTGAAATTGGGGCGTTTCCAATACTGGTCTTTACCTTTAAGTTCATTTTGACAACTGAGATGGTGTGTTCACATTGCAGGACAAACAGCTCAAATGTTTGCTCAAATAGAAATTGAATTTGTACAAACCTTGTTTTTATTGCATTAATAAACCATATTGATTGATTGATTGCAGTGCTGGGCTAATGTAATTGTAAACTTCCAAGAGCACATTGTTGTAGAGCTAAAAAATAAATAAATACCCGCACACATTTAGCAAGTATGCAAAGTTGCAAACCAAAGGCGCCACTGAAGTATTCTTTTAAGTAGCTCTTATATATAATTTGTTTAAACTAATAGTTGAAATAAAAATTTGCCATTTCTACAATTTTACATGTACAAGAAAACGATTTTCATTATTGTAGAAGAAATCGCTTTTATTTTAAAGTAATCAACCATTACATGTATGTAATAAAAAAATTCAAATTGCTAAATATAACAAGCTGGCTCAAATTGCAATGGAAAGTTACTCAATCATGTAGAAAAATTGCTTGTTTTTAGAACTCAATGGTTCGAAAGAAATCAAAATGGTACAGGCATGGATGATTCTTCTAATCAATGTGAATGGTTAGTCTGTAAATGCAGACCCTTTTTTGACACTTAAAACTAATTCCATAAAACCTTGAGTCAAGCCTAATTCTGTCAGTCATTGGCTGTGTCAGGACAGGTGTACTATATGTACCTATAGAATGTATTCTCCATAGTTTCATATTTCAGACCCTCTGTTGTACGTTTCAATTGACAGGGGTCTGTGCCTAAAAGCTAACGAAGTGTAGCACAGAAAAGAGCCAGAGGAAACATCAGAAGAAAGGAGTTTCAATAAAATTCAAAGAGAGCAAGAGAAAATGAGCTTATATCTGAAAGGTCATTGTATCGATTTGTACAGCTTTTCGAGCTACCCACCATCGACAATCATTGCTTGTGTAATGATGGATAGAGTATTTTCATCTCAGTGTTGTAAATGTTGGGATTCTAACTTTTATTGCCAAATACATGACAGTTTATCGTTAAACAAAAATGACTGCACTTTGAATCTTGTGACATGTTTTTTTTATTAGTTCATAGACGGTTTTGATGAGAGAGGAAAATATTTGAGTTGCTCTAGACCACATCGCTCTCTTTTCTCCCTTTTCTCTCTCTGTCTCTCTCTCTCTGTCCCTCTCTCTCCCTTTTCTCTCTCTCTCCCTTTTCTCTCTCTGTCTCTCTCTGTCTCTCTGTCTTTCTCTGTCTCTCTGTCTCTCTCTGTCCCTCTCTCTCCCTTTTCTCTCTCTGTCCCTCTCTCTCCCTTTTCTCTCTCTGTCCCTTGCTCTCCCTTTTCTCTCTCTGTCCCTCTCTCTCCCTTTTCTCTCTCTGTCCCTCTCTCTCCCTTTTCTCTCTCTGTCCCTCGCTCTCCCTTTTCTCTCTCTGTCCCTCTCTCTCCCTTTTCTCTCTCTGTCCCTCTCTCTCCCTTTTCTCTCTCTGTCCCTCTCTCTCCCTTGCTCCCTCTCTCTCCCTTTTCTCTCTCTGTCCCTCTCTCCCTTTTCTCTCTCTGTCTCTCTCTCTCCCTTTTCTCTCTCTGTCCCTCTCTCTCCCTTTTCTCTCTCTGTCTCTCTCTGTCTCTCTCTCTCTCTCTCTCTCTCTCTCCATCTCATTTATCCCAATCTTCACCTCTGTTTTTATCTTCTTTCCTCTCTCCCTTCCTGTTTTTCTTTCTTTAACCTGTCTCACTCTAAGTTCTATGTTCTCTCTCTCTCTCTCTCTCTCTCTCTCTCTCTCTCTCTCTCTCTCTCTCTCTCTCTCTATCTATCTATCTATCTATATATCTATCTATCTATCTGTCTCTCTATCTATATATTCCCTCTCCCTCCCTACAGCCATTATGACATAAAATTGTGATATCCAATTTAAAAATTAGTCTAATTATATCAACTACACTTTTTTTCCAATTATTATCCAGGTTCAGGCCAGGTAGAAGCATGAACGACCTCACCTAGATGTCATCTCTGGGACCATAGACATATAAATCCCCATCCACATGCAACATGATCCAACGCTATCCACCCACCGGTCTGATGTAATGCCCACCAGACCCTATTGGCCCTCTCAGCTCACCCACATGTAGAGACAGCCGGCCGGCTACCCCTTTAACGGACCCCACGAGAAGCCATGTGCTGCTCTCTCTCTCTCTCTCTCCGTCTCTACCTCATCTCCACATCATTGCCTTCTCACATCTCATCATCATGAGAGCAAGAGGCCTAGCAGCTAGCCTGGGAAGCGCAAGGCGGTGAAAGTATAGGCAGCCGAGTGAGGTTATTTCGAACGCTATAAAAACCACCGTCTGCCGCTCGTTGCATAGTTCTTACTCAACACTGTGGCAGATGTAACACATTGCTCTTCTTTCTGTCTCGCTTGGGACCTGCCGATATGGACTTGTGGATGTGGTGAAGACGGCAGCGACTATGAAACTGGTGGATTATATATTCCTGGATTACTCAGAATTGCTGTGTTTCGGGTTAGTATTCAAATTCATATTCATATTCATATTTATTTCATTTCCAACAGAAAGATGAACAAAGGTAATTACATTTTTTTCATACAAAATTCATTTTTTCTGGTAACTATACAAATACACTTTGCACATAATAAAATTATTACAAGAAATTTTAATATCTGAGGAAATGGGGAGGGGGGATCCACTAAAAAGCAGTGCTTGTAGTTTGTGGATCCCCCAGCCCAAAAATATAATAGTTTCAAATTATACAACATTCTTACACATTCTTCAGTTACACAATATTTTCCTGATAAATTACCATTTCATTGCACATACAATGTACATGTACCTTTTATACATACTTCTGCACAATGTATTTTTTTTTTTTGAATCATTGGAAAATATGTGCAGTATGGTCGGCTCAAGAATGTTCAGTTTTGTACATGTAGATGTACATGTACATGTAGTTATTGGATACCCCTGTTTATCAGATGTGAAGGTTGATTACCCCACAATATTGACTTTACAAGAAGATCTGTTTTTGTCTGTTAAGATTAAAATATGCAAGGGCAAAATTCACTTGCATACTAATTGGGGGGGGGGGGGAGGGGGGGGGGGGGAGGGGTGGGGGGCAATTGCCCCAAAAATAAAATTGAAAAAGGTTTATTTTTAACAAATGTTGCTGAAATGACATGATTTCCAGTTTTTTTCTCACTTTTGCCCATTCTGCCCCCCAAAAGTTTTTGCTCATTATGCCACTGGACAAGATACATTCAGGTACTTGAGGCCAGTTAGATGTTATTTTACGTCATAGTTTACCCATCTGAGCAAAAACAGGGCTAAGACATACACTGTAATATAAATCCACCCCTGGAAGTTGTATTGAGGAGATAACTAACTGTACAAAATAGAGAATATTCATCAGGCACCATATTTATTGAAGATTTTAGTGATCTTTGCTGTGTTCCATGTAAATTCTGAGATTGTCTATGACTGAACTTATTTTGATAATGTGTTAGAATGTAGTGAATTATGTACATGCACTTGATATAAATTTTCTTGATTTCTTCTTGAATAGTCTGCCCCTTTAAAGCCATCTTGATGAGATGTGAACTAACTGTACAAAACGATGATTATTCACTTGACACCAATTTCATTAGGCCTGTTTTCATCAGAACACAGTTGCAAAATAACCTGCTATTTTCAGACTCGGGATATGATACCGAAGCTCAAAATTGCATCCTCACAAGACCGATATGCTCATCACAAACTCAGATTAGCCCACTATTTCCCAAATAGCAGGATAGTTTGGAAACAAGACCAAGATTTCTCAAGATATTTTCTCGACCAGATATCCCATTTATTGCAACTGCGGGCTGATAAAGATCAGGATAGTTAAAATAGCGGGTTATTTGGCAAACTCGAGCTGATGAAGACAGGTCTATTGATCTCTTTATTCATGCATACCAATGAGGTTTACTGCTACTCTGGCCAAACTAAATTTGAATATTTTTTATACGATTGATCTTATTCTAATGATAATTGAAAGCTCAAACGATAACTTACCTGTTTGAAGTTTGAGTGTAATTTTATGAGGGAGTAGAGGGAAGAGATTAATTGAGAGCCCGCTTCAACCATGTGCAATCATTCTTTGTAGCCACAAAATGTGTTCGCTGATCCTGAAAGGTCAGATAACTTGTCTGAATTTTACATTTACAATGAACGTGAACTAGAGATTAACTCTATCAAAAGGGAGGGTGAGGAGGGCAATTAATCTCTTCCCTCTACTCCCTCATAAAATTACACTCAAACTTCAAACAGGTAAGTTATCGTTTGAGCTTTCAATTTTACTTCGTGAGTCTCGTGAAGAGACTAATTGAGATTTCGTAGCTCAGCGAAACACATTTTGTAGTTAGTTTGCATACAGCAGTCAGAAAAACTGACTGTAAATTTGAATACAGATTTGTAGTAACACAACAAATTATATTATCACAACAATATGAACTGTACTCAACCAGTACAACAAATGTTGGCAAAGTCTTTACAACCAACCTGTCAAAATTTGGGTTCAATTCTTGACACTCTGACAGTATGTTTTCAGCTAATACGTAGTTCATTGCTGAAGGACAGCGTGCGAGAATTCTTCTCGGTCATCTGTGAGTGGTTTATTATAAAACCGCTGGAAAGTTTTTTCGCTCGACCAGCCAGCTTGGGTTAGAATACATTTGACTGGTACATTGGCCCTGCTAGCTGCTGACACTGCAGCTGACCTTGTGGAATGTGCCTTGTATTTGCTGGTGTCAACTCCAGCTACCGTTAGGGCCTCTTTAATCCACAGTGATACTGTTTGGGATGAGACTTTCCCATGTGGTTTGCTATGGCTGATGAATAGTTGGCGTTCTTGTCCCCGAACTTCCTCTGTTCTCCTGACGTACGTTCGGAGGTAGTGGACAATGCAGAGTCTCGTATCTGGCGTATACGCCTTAAAGCTGAGCGTGAAACCGTGCTGACCTGGACGGCTTTGCTTTAACAAGTCATCAACTTTAAAGATCACTGAACTTTGTTTCAGTTTCATGTTATCTAGACTTAACAAATGCACTGTTTGAGATCTCTGTGCAGAGATCAAAGCTAATAACAAACACAGTTTGTGGGTTAAACGTTTCAAACTCAGATCTCGAGCTGGTGACCACCTGCGTAAAAGGCCAAGTGCAACACTCACATTCCATGTGTCCTTGTAACGTGGCGTCGGAGGTCTGAGATTAAATGTTCCTTTTAAAAATCTACAGACCAGTGGGTGTGAGCCAAAAGGATGAACACTATGTTCAAGAGTTATATACGACGACAATGCACTTCTTGCTGCATTTAATGTACTGTAACTAGCTTTCTCCTTGTGAAAAAGTTCTGATAGGAAACTTAAAACATAATTAACTGATGTACGAAGATGATTTGTCTTCACTCGTTCACAAAATCGTTTCCACTTGGTCCAATAAACTTGATACTGCCTCTTGGTAGAATCCCTCCAAGATGCTGTGAGGACGTCAACGACCCTTTCCTCGAGTCCTATATTCTCGAAGGGTCCCCGGATACCCTGCAACATAAAAGATCAAGACGGTCATGAAGTGGGTGTGGGGTTTGGGAAGAGGGTTGCGTGAGGAGGTTGACATTCCTCCTAAGCAAGAATGGTTCACCAACAAGGATGCTACTTAGACATGGGAACCATGCCTGGGTTGGCCACTTAGGTACAATTAGAATGCCCGTAGCCTTGTCAGTCTTTATTTTTTGGATACATCTTGCCACGAGACAGAAAGGAGGAAATGCATAGAACTCAAATTTTGCCCAATCTAATGTGAAAGCATCCACTGCTTCTGCATTGGGGTCAGGCAGCCATGAAATGTACATGTACCTCTCTAGTTTTGTATTTAGTCGTGAGGCAAAAATATCTATCTCTGGCTTCCCAAATTTCTGAACTATCTTCGCAAATGCTCTGTTGTTGAGCATCCATTCAGTTCTGTCATTGAAATGACGTGATTTATGGTCTGCCTCTGTATTTTGTTTGCCAGGGAGATATGCTGCGGTAATCCATATGGTTCTCTCTATGCACCACTTCCAAATGTCTACAGCCATTTGGTTACAATGGGGCGACTTGATGCCTCCCATATTGTTTATGTAGGCTACAGCCGTTGTATTATCAGACCTAATAAGTACATGAGCATTCTTTGTTTGGTTGTGGAATGATTTTAAACCAAACCCTATTGCCAAAGTCTCTAGAAAATTTATTTCATTGTCTTTTGCTTTTTCTAGTTCAGACTCATTCCACCTTCCCCCGGAGTGAATGTGCATATTTGTTGCACCCCATCCACTGCCGCTAGCATCAGTTCTAATTTCATGAGATGGTTTCTCTCTACTGATGGGTGAAAATGCATATTGAATGTGGTTTAACCACCATAGCAGCTCCTTTTTTGCTTCATTGGAAAGCACCATTTTCCTGTCAAAATGTCCACTGTTTCTTTTAAGTGCTATGATTTTTCCCTTTTCAAGGTTTCTGTAAAACAGTGGTCCATACTGAACAGCGGGGAAAGTGGAAATCAATTTTCCTACGACATGAGCAACTTGCCTAATTGTGGGTTCAGGTTGAGAGAGCAAAGTCTCACATTCCAGCTTGATATTTAGGACTTTATCTGCTGGGAGTTTGAAAATCATGTCTACTGTATTGAATCATAAAGCCCAAAAATTGGATCTCTTGTACAGGTTTCAATACAGACTTCTTGAGGTGAATCTTAAACCCCAATTCCGAAAATGCTTGCGTGGTTGCTCTAATCCCTGCTTCGACCTGGCATTTAGTTTCACCTATAATGATTATGTCATCTAGATATCCCAAAATAACATGGCCTGCCTCTCGAAGAGAGGCAAAAATGGGCTTCAACATTTTTGTGAAAAGTCTTGGCGCAGAGCTAAGCCCATTGGGTAGTGCCTTGTACTGCCAATGATGACCTTGCCAAGTGAATTGCAGGTATTTTCGAAATTCGGGTTCTATCGAGATTGAATAATAAGCGTCTTGGAGGTCGACTGAGGCCATGTAACAGTTTGGGGTCAAAAGACATGCCACAGTGTGAATGTTGTCCATTTTGAAGTGCTGTTTAACAACATATTCATTTAAGTCCGAAAGATCTAAAATGAGTCTGACGCCCCATTTTTCTTGGGCCTTGTAAAAATGTTTGATACAAACCCATCCGTGACACACAGAGAGCTGTGTTCTATCACATTCTTGATCTTCAGGTTTTTTAACTCTTCCTGAATATTTATAATTTCTGAAGCACTTCTTTTGTACTGCCGAGAAACATTAGTTCTAGTAGGGCAGATTAATTTTGGGTCAAATTCTATCTTGTACCCCTTTACTGCTTCGAGAATGACATGGTCTGAAGTAATTTTCTCCCATTCTCGAAAAAATTGTCTCACTCGACCTCCAACTGGTGACGCTTGATTAGAATTTTCAGTAACATTGTGTAATGATATAAACGATTGTGAAGGGCTACTTACCTCTTGGGGTATGTTAGTAGCTACTTTTTCTGCAGGTTCGGACGATAGCGACCCTGTGACGCCATTGGCTGCCTCGGCGCTTGGGCCTGCATGCGCCCCCTGGATGGCGCTCTCCTGCCTAAAAAAGGCCGATATGGCGTCCCTGAGGTAGGTCGGTT
The DNA here is from genome assembly GCA_035222895.1 of Strongylocentrotus droebachiensis. NCBI lineage: Eukaryota > Metazoa > Echinodermata > Echinoidea > Camarodonta > Strongylocentrotidae > Strongylocentrotus > Strongylocentrotus droebachiensis. The sequence continues at coordinate 3,028 of JAVYIG010005382.1, read as the reverse complement.
GTTGGGGGACGACCATCCCGCCGATCTGTACTGCTGTGAGCGGTAAGTATCAGTAGCCTTGTATGGGTGATACGTGGTCTGGCCGGGTCGAGCCCGAACCTTACCCTGATCAGCAGATTTCACAACACCTAATGTCGCTTTCTGTTCTTCTTTCAGGTCTTTAACTCTCTTTCCTAAATCATCCCCAAAGAGGAATTTTGTCACCGGTGCCTTGCACAGGTGAGAGTAGGCCGGGTTCATGTCAGGTTTGATTTGTTCCTTGCGCAGAGAGTTCAACTCAAAAATTAGCATTGGATAGTAATGCCAAGGCATCCTGCTGAGTCTCCGTGAGGTGTGTAGAAGAAAGCGAACGTGTATAGGCGGTCAAGCCCCTTGTGAGCAACTTTTGGACTCTTGTTAGTTTCAGGTCACGACTTCGTGAGAATGGTGATAGCTTTTCCCAAATCACTGGGTTAACTTTTGGTACATCGAGGATGGGGCAATTACTCGGTGGCAAGTACTTAGCAGTTGTTTCTTCAAGAACTTTACCCTCAAGTTTGTTATTTGACAAGTAAGAAGTGGAACTGGCTACTTCAACGTCGAGTGGTGCACCCACATCTGTTTGCGTCGCAAATTTCATTGCAAACGCAGGGATAATTGTTTCAGAGTCAGCATGTGAGTGTTCCATTTCATCCTCAAGCACTGACTCATTTTCACCATAAGTACATGTAATGTCCTCATCTATCCCCGGCAAAATGCATGATGGGGGCTCAGTATGGTACTGGTAGCTTGTGCTGGCCTCATAATCATAACGATCTGGCTGCGCCGAAGTCGAGGCTCCAACAGCCTGTTTCTGTGCCGGAGCTGTAGAGTCTAGGCCTAGTTTGACTTTGGGTTTGAGGGAGAGCCTCAACCACTTTCGACAACATTTCTTCCAACTTCGAAAGGCGGGTGTCATAATCCGCTGTACTACTATTAGTAACAGGCAGTGATTTTTCTTTTGTCTTTTTGTTCGACCTTAAGGTCACTTTCTTTTTTCCCGTATCTCCCGCGGAACCCTTGAGTTCATGCTGCGGTTTTTTTGAGCGTGGTGGTAGTCCCGGGGTGCTTAGACCCATGGTGCGATACAACTGATACAGCCCCCTGGAGTTCGGGGTTAGCGTCCCTGTCTCCGCCCGCTGTTTCCGCGGGTTTCGGAGTGGCCGAAGCCATGACGAAACGTAGTTGAAAAACTCGAAAAAAAGTTCCGAAAAAAGTCCAAAATTGATCCAAATTGAAAACAAATGTAAGTTGACAATTAAATTGTAACATCCGCCGAAAAAAAACAATTTTTCCCGGAGGACAATCGTCGAAATTTTTCCAATAAATTTGATTGCGTGAAAGAGTTTCTCTTTCAAAATGGCGACGAAGCGATAATGATTGCACATGGTTGAAGCGGGCTCTCAATTAGTCTCTTCACGAGACTCACGAAGTAAAATCATGTTTGTGTATGTGTGATTAATTGACTTATCAAGTGATGAACACTTATTTTCTTGATTTTATTCTTGAATAATCTGCCTCTTGGAAATAGATAGAAAGAAAATATGAACTAACTGTACATAATGCTGAAATGGTGATTGTTGAAGACTTCACTCATACAGATTAATGATGTTTGCTGTGTTCCAACTATAATGTAGTTGTCTTAAAGGTATTACAAAGTTTTGGTATGGGGTCATGAATTTGGTTAAAATTAACATATTGGAAGCATATGCGTTCCTACAATATTCATTGATCGTTGTCCGGTTGAAATCGAGTCTAAAGTTATGAAATTATAAATAATAAACTCTTTATGTTGTATAGCTCCCTCTCAAGGTCAAGATATCAATTTAGCTATGAAACAATGTTTCTTGACTAAAATCGACCAATTAGCTATTCCCGTTTGGAAATTATATATCACAACTACATGTTCTGAGATTTTCATGGTCGCAGCTACCATTGTACGGCCTTAGGCGCTATTTGAAATTTATCAAAATTTACCGGGAGCACCGGTAAATTTTTATATTCAATTTTTCTCGAAAACAGAAGTGTTTTAGGGGTTAATTTTTTTTGTGCTTATAAAACATCTACAGGGGCATCCAAATATATCAAAATTGTAAAGATTCACTATCCACCCAATTTTCAAAATTTCCCAAAACTTTGAATACCTTTAAGCTTATCTTGAGCTTATTTAAAATTAATCTGATTTTGATCTGTGTGAAAACTTACCAAGAAATCATGTGATTTGTATTCCTTTCATTGGTTATTATCATCTGTTTTGAACCAGAGAAGTATTGACCTTATGTTGAAGTATACAAGTAATGCCATTATGGCTCCAAAAAAAAGAAGGTATTCTTGAATAGTCTTACCCCTCGATATCAACTACATTTGACTGTATAAAATGCTGAAGTGGTGGTTATTCACCAGACACCATTTTAATTGATGTCTTTATCATGCTGCTGCATACTAATGATGTTTGCTGCTATTCCAGAGCTACCAACCGTATGGTTTTCCTCGAATTATTCTCAAAATTACGGTAGTACTTTTTTTCTTCATAAAAATATGGTGTGTTTTTTCCGCACATACTGCACGTCAACCAAATGTCCTAAAATGTTGATCACTACTTGGATAGAAAACTTTAATAGAGATTTATGAAGAGTACAAATGAACAAATAGTTAACAAACAAAAAAAACAAAAAAAGTGAAAGGCGTAAATATTCTCAAAAAGGATCATGAAACGCCAATAACATTTTTTTTTTTTTAAAAGTACCTACTTGTAAATAAACTATAGGTCCTATATGGAAATAACAGCATGACAGCATGAGTAATGGACATTTCTGCATTGGAAATGCGTCGCGCATGGTTATAAGTTTTGTTTTAATGATCTCCCTTTTTTTGCTTTAATTTTTTTTTTTTGCCATTATCGTTCCTTTTTTGGGTTGTGCAAGGTTGGCAGCTCTGCTGTTCTGTTCACACTAAATTTTAAACCTTTTCTGTGAGAGACTATCATGTTTGCATAATGAGCATGTTATCT